>JAUZND010051710.1:0-19371 GCA_034780555.1 Coelogynopora nodosa | reverse complement strand
ATTATTATTATTATTATTATTATTATTATTATTATTATTATTATTATTATTATTATTATTATTATTATTATTATTATATGTTAAATCTTTTTGAATGAGTGACAACATTTTAAAAATAATTTTAATTATATTTGTTATTGACCTTTATATTACAATTTGTAATATATTGTTATATATATGGATATAAACATATTTTGAATTTGTTTTCTTCATCGCTTGCAAAGAATTCAGACACGAGAAGTGATCAATAGAATCCATAATAAAGAAAAAAAAACTTACTTCTTTTTGGTACTATCTTGTGGTTTCAAGTGGGTCGCCATATTTGAGAAAGGGTTATGTGTCTTCAGTGCAGAAACTGGCGACGAAGAATTCATGATCGAGGAAGCAAGCTTCACCAACGGAAAAGGAGGAATAAACACTTTGATTGCTGGTAAGGGTACAACCCACTGAGAGCGAATCTCTAAACATCCTATATTTCTATGGTACAACCGCTAGCATGGGTTGTTTCTTTTTATTTTTATTTAAAATTTGTTTTACATCCAATGTAACATGAGTCTCAACATTCGATAGAAAATCAATTACGTCAATTTTTTTTGGTACAATTGTGGTATTGTCTCTACGGGAAATATTTAATGTCACAAGCAAAGTAAGTAATTATTCAATTAAATAAAGTTTTTAATTTAATATATAAAAAAATATATTTATAGATATTGTATTTATTAAAAAATGGAAGCATCTATAAAAGTATTCCCAGAGAGTTCGATTATAAGATTTAATCAATTAGGTAATGCGAAAGTATAGGAAGACCCCTCAACCCTCACATCAATCAGTAATCACTTGGTTTCATATTAATGTGCACCGATTAATTATTCGCCTTGTAAAGTTTTTTGAAAAGAATACTATAAAACTATCGAAACCTATCGTGTTCGACTGTTATTGTTCTATTGCTTCTCAAAGGACAGTGAGATATTGAAACTTTTACTATATGTATCTTTCACTAATTTTATAGTCGAATCTGTTGCTGGAAATTAATATAGTGTACCCATTCGGCTATAATAATACTTATGTTTAAATTAGTAGTATATGTGGTCTATTTGGGTCAACATTGATAGTATTTATTAGTTTTTAAAATTTTAAAATCCGATAAAGTTTTCTCGTATTTTTTACGTTGAATCTATTGCTTGGAGTAAATATAGTTTACTGATTCGACTATATACTATTTATCTGTAAATTAGTAGTCTATTGGGTTAATTTTCATAATATAAAATAGTTTATACATTTTTAACAACCGATGAATCTGCTTCTAGATCTTTTTATTTGAATCTTTTGATTTGTTAAATTTGTTAGATATTTGTCACGTTTTTCATTGTTTCCTACTATTACAATTACAAAATAAGTAGTTTGTTGTGATAGCTTACTTTTTTATAGTTTTTTATGTTAATATACATTTTATTTGTTTATTTATTCTTATATTTATTTAGTTTTTTATGCGAATCTGGCGAATCTGGTAAATGCGAATCTGGTGCTATTTACATCTCGGTGTATGTAGCACCTGTATATATGACCTTCCTTTTCTATATATAAATATAGTATAAAATCAATTACGTAGTGTCAGAAAAGTAATATATTTTTTATTATATAGGATGTATATGTATTCTGTATACAGAACAATATTTTTAATAGTTTTGAAAAATTTTGTCTAATGTTTTCACTCTGAAATATGCTTCTCATTCATTGTATAATTACTATTATAATGTTGATCAATTTATTACCGATTTGTTTTACTTGCAACTAACCCCGGACACACCTAGTGTTTATAAATTTCAATAATATGTTTTTCACTGGTTTTTCCTCTGGTTTAAAAATAAATTTGCTAGAAATTATAATTAAAATTTCTTCTCTAGATAATAAGAATGTCAGCCTTTCACATACCTCACTTTAGAATGTTTTGTCCCAGTTACCACCCTCTAGTGCGATATATGATCGATATGTAATCAATAAACAATCGATGCAATAAATGTTGTCACATTCCGTATATCTCTAGCTATCTATGACCATATTTTCATAAAGTTTTTATAAAGTTTTAAAGTTTTTATAAAGCAATTATTGTCTTGAAACTACTTGTTTACAATTGACCACGCATGTTCTCAGCTGTATTGGAGGCCAGATGAGTTTTACTTTTCCTGCCGGTTCTGTGACAAGGATATCGATATTGCAGATAAATATCAATAATTTCACCACATTATAATATCCTTAACATTTTGCAGTGATTGAAAAACAAAACTTATACACCTTGACCCTAGTATGGGATGTCTTTTCTACTAATTGTAATGTACCGATATATACAATATATATGTAGTCATCAAATACTCTTTCATAACAAGGGTAGGTTATCAATTATGGCAAACGTTGACTCATCAGTAATAAAACTTTTCCCCAGCCGTCAGTAATCCAACTGAAGTGCTGTTTGGCCCAGGCCAGTCTTTTGGTTGTGAGAATTATGTGTGAATTTATTTGACTCGTAAATTGCTAATAACTACACAGCTCATACGAACGATATTATGGCTATTATAGATTGATTACCTTATCGATATTCGTCAAAAATAAAGTATATTTTAAATTTATAACAAATGATTTTGTATTGGCAAACAAATATTATCTTGTTTTCTGCATCCAATCTCTAACACTGTACAGGTTACACTCGTTATGTGGTCGTATTTTGTCCTTTAAACAAACACGTCTACATCTTTGATCTGCGTAACAAACAATTGGAACAGTCACGGATGTTGGATCATGGCGTGCCATCATTGCAGGTTCTTCACGATGAAAAATCTTTTCTTTTCTGTTATAATGGGTGCACGGACATTCACATCTACAGTCTGCCTGATGCTGCACCCATGCATGTATTAACAGGTGAGTTTTGCATGAAACTTGACTGCTGTTTTATTTAGTATATATGTATATGGTACCTGCTAAATTCGTATGCATTTTGGATTCCATACATTTTGGTAGAATATTTTTGATAATTTGAACCCTATGCTTCTATAGATGTTTATAACTCATTTAGAAGCACAAAAGTGACATTTGTAAAAGGCTTAAATCCTCGAAATCTTTTTGGTAGGATGCGGATGATCTATTTCTATGTGGACGGTCAAATTATATACATATATGTACGTGTGTGTGTGACCCACAAGTGTGCGTGTGCCCCGCTAAAACCAAAACGTGGGGTACCCGCCACATGGAGAACACGCACATTTAGGTTAGGTGCACATATTGATAATGTATGACAAAATAATATACTAAATTATTTAGTACCGTTGGTGTATGATCTATTTATTAAAAATAATAACTTAGTATATTCCTAAATACAAATATTATTATTAATTAATCAATAAATATAAAATATTTAAATTACTAGAATAGAAATGTTTATGAAATTCGCCAAATGTGTCCATGTGTACAAAACATTGATTCCAATAATTCTTATTTGGCTAAGTCCATCGGATTTACTGAATTTCTGCAGACTACCCATATTAAGTATACTATCAATGTTATGCATTAAAACACTTTACTGTATTTTTTATCTGAATTTATTCACAATAACACTGTACTTCAGGAAATGAAAAATGGAAACATATCAAATATATATTTGTCACGTCAGGAGACGAATGCGTTATGGCAAGTACAGAGGAAGGAGGAGTGGTATCCTGGAAGCTGTCGGATTTTGAGGTAAGTCGAAGTAATATGTATGTGAGAAAATATAGTTAAAAAAATATACAATATATAGCAATTCATTTTTTATCACTCTCACATTTGCGACAAGGAATCATAACACAGTCAGGTAATTGGAATAAAAGTTTCATAATACTCGCTCTTGGGAATTTACAATTGTAGTTTCATCTTCTAGTGACATGGACTCCAAAGCTCAATTGTTGATAGCTATAGGTTTGTGATTGTCATTCTGATACTGCATGATTTGAAACAGTCATAAATGATGACATCAGACCCGTGTCTTGCTTCTGATATTCACCATCCCTTTGAAAGCATAAAAATAGCGATCTTATCGACGACATATACAGTATATGATTAGCCAGTCCTGTTTTCTTCCGATTGATAACCATTATCACATTTAAAGTGGGTTCGTGGTAAAACGGTAAAAGTGGGTAAAGCGGTTTGTAAATAATGATATATATTTAGATTACTTTAATTGGATAATCGTACATACATTGTTTATATGTTTTCGTTAGATTTTCATTCAAGTTGTTAATGTATAAGAGAAGTCACATATAAATAACCAAAATTCAGATAAAAGTGTTGTAAATTTACCTAAATTAAGTCAGTTAAAATGCCTTCCCTTTGAGTATCTGAAAAAAACATAATAATATTTATAGGATCTATGTTATGAATATTACACCAAAGTAAGCGTTACAAATGCGTGTGTTATTTATTTGTCATAATAGCACAATGCAATTTTTAATTATTAAATTATCATGCTTTGATTAGTGTGACATTTTTTCCCTTTCTTTACGGATAGACTTCAAGAGCAACCTCAATTATCGACGATGCTTGCTTCGAGTTATGTATTTCACCAGCGCAGATATATTGTGTGATGACATACAATGTGTCTGATCCCTACGCAAAAGTGTGGGACTTGAGAAAGCCCCAACAACAAACAGAGCTCCACTATAGAAGTCAAGACGATCAAATTATGGCCATCAGGTTTTTATATATATCTTTACAATTGAATTTTGCAGCATCGTTTCTTTAATTAATGTGTATAATATTAATATATATTAAAATAACAACAATTGAGTGTTTTAAAAAGTTTCAATAATTAATTTTAATCAATTTAAAATATTAAAAATCGATAACTTTTTGTTAAAACTGTGTAGTTTAGATTACCTTTTTATATTATTTAATTCCTAATTAATTAATACTTATAAATTACAGATTACTATGATCTTCAATTGATCTTTATAACTGAGTAGTATTTGTTGTCCACGAACTTCACACTTTTTCTGACTTAACCTAATATCTAGCATGTATTTGATTTAAGCACAGGCTATGCATCAATGACCCCTAGCTTATGTTTAAAATAATCTGCAAATTATGACGACATATTCACATTTTTGCAAGTAAAGTACTCCCAACCTCTACATTCCCAGCTTTGAGGATAACAAAGTAGTCATTAAAAACGCTGAGTACCAATTTAACATTTATTAATTTCACTATTAGAAGAGGCTTTATCTCTCAAGTCGAAAAAAAAGGGTTCACAGTAAAGATGTTACACAAATCGCGCCAGATGTTTCCTTTGGAACTGTTCGTGATAGCAGCATTTGGGGGAACTTCAAGTATAACTTACTGTAATTTATCATAGTAACTTCTTTGCAAATTGAACAGCAATTGCTTGATTACTCGACCATATCCAATGTCATGTATAAAGCGTTTGTGAAATATATTACCTGAAAATTATATTTTGACAACTTCACGAAGTGTAAATAAACTGGCAAACTATCTTGTTACATCGTAAACGGTTCGAATACAGTAGTCTGCAACAATGTATTTTCATGGAGTTATACTTGAGCAAGCTACTTTGCATGTAAAGAAACTGCCGGTAGACTTTACGTAACATTAGAATTTTGCTCCTTTATGTATACCTGACAATGAGGCTTGTAAAGTATTTTCTTTGTGGTCATTGGAAAATATATACATGTTCTTAGTTCATTCATTGCAGATATATTCGTAATCCTAAACGGAATGCTCGTGTCCAATACAAATTTCATAGAAGTTAAAGTCCACTTTCTTCTTAATTATTCTTATAGTTGTAACGAGCGAGTGATTTTACCGAGTATTCCCCGTAATGAGTTGTGGTGCAGGGATTTGATAACATCTTTGCATTTCCAATAATGTTCAATTACCTGCTTGATACTAAACCTTCAGTGAGTAGTGGTGTTTCTGAAATAGACTGTACAGAATGTTGGTTTAAGATTACAATGAAATGCGTAAGTGTTCTTCAGAGGGGTAAATTACACAATAATCACGCCTACAAATGAAATCTGACTATCATACTTTACCTTGTCACGACTCTTCATGTTTATAGGCTTTAGGATTCAGTCGTCAATAAACAAGCTGGTATTCCTTCATTCAAATATGAACTGATTGGAAATACATGGGATTGTTTTTACAATTTAGCACTTAACTGACCTTAATGTTTGCGGCTAATTTGAACTGATCTCACTGGCGTTTGTTGGCATTGTTGGTCTTCTTACATATTATGCAGTTAATATTAAACGTAAAGTATGGCTATAACATGCAGTACCTATGTAGTGCACTTTAATTTCTACTGGTCTCTGTCATATTCCTCTTATTCGGAATTCCCATTGAAATCACTGTGATCGAACATTAAATGGCTGCAAGCGTTGTAATATGAAAGGTCAAAAATATACTTGAATAAAATGGACATCATATGGCTGATGTAGACTGTTTTATAAAAAATCAATAAATGTACTTCAATGGAATGATTACTAATATTAGAGTACTTGGAATCAATTTGTAAGTATCAAAATCGAGCTCAATTACCTTGTCTTAGTCGGAAATTGAAATCAACTTGATCTGTAATTGTACGGCGAAATACACAGAAGTATAGCATAAAAACATTATAAATTTCCTTCAATGATCGACCCTGGAATTTATAATAAATGCCTATGATCTTGTATAAATCGAACAATAGGAATCAATAGCAACCAAAAAGCAGATACTCAATTATGTGATTGACTTAAAATGGTGAAAAAATGTTGACCAAAAAATTCAAATTCGGTTTTTCTCCCAGCAGCGGGAGGGGAAATTTCAGTTTCGGTTTCAGTTTTAGGAGGAAAAATTTCAGAATCATTTTGAAGGTGATCCAGTTTCGATTTTGGGTTTCATGGGTCATGTTGGGGATAATGAGTTATGTTACTATTTTTAGCTGTCCTCGATATACCTCTCATATACTACTTTATATATTAAGTAATTTTTTTATAATAATCAATATTTTATCAACTATACCAATTATGAAACAGTATAATACAAAACATGCATCCACTAGCGGTCCAAATTAAACATATATATTCTTTTTTTGGGGAAGGGGGTTTTAAGATTTTTAAATTATATCTATTTTGAACCCTAATCGTGACCAAAATAATCAAAGGTATTCTTTCATCATTCTGTATGTAAGACATCATAAAGACATAAAGTATATACATTAATTTCAAACAACTAAGCCTCATAATAACACTAAGATTTTGTTTTTACTTAAAAGTCATCAAATTATGTTTTCAAAGCACATGACATTGTTATAAAATAAATTGTATCAAAAATATGCACATAAAGCTAGGCTAGCCATGTTTATATTATGTATTAAAGTGTTTAATTAAGTACCATAAACTAGCAATAATTCCGCAATATCATCATGTTGGTGTTATATTTTACGCAATCTATAATAACTCAATATTTTCCACTTCAGCTATATTTCTTCCCTGGAAGGAACTTCTCGTTATATTGTATGCTCAGGAAGTATCAAGATCCACTCAATCATTCAATCTACATTCATTTATGTCTTTGATGTTCAAAACAAGGAATATGTCAGGAAGGTTATTTTATAAATATATCCTGTTATCTATGTTTAATACAGTTATCATTACACGTATATTTGCTATCATCGAATCAATAAATGTAATTAATTATAAAATAGTCTATCTTATAATTTATAATACCTCAAAGTTAATGTTAACAGTACCACTGAATAACAAGAAAACATCAAGACCTAGTCAAGAAGAAAAAATATTTATCAATATGAAAGCAACACATTTTCAATCCCTTTTCAGCGGCACATGTAAAGATTTACCTATGGATTTTGAAGGCATATAACGCATAATAGATATTATAGGCTTACAAGTAATTGAAAGCCCATCCACATAGTATTAAAAAGCATCCTTATCAAATGCTGAGTTGTGTTATATGTTCTAAAAATATTTATTAGACGTATAGTATGAAAGTGCGACCAGGTACAGCAAGTTTTCGACGCAGTCAAGTTGGTGGGCCAAAGTTCACCAATTCAAGTGATTAAATTTGACTGTTTTAATTCATATAGCCAGATCAATCAAGCATGACTACTGCTGCAAATCTATACACACGAATTATAGAAAGTTGAGCATTTGCTTTTCGACGAAACCAAACGTAAGGAACATGTGCCTTATCAGTTTCTTACTGCCTGACTGAGACCACAAAGAATACTTCGGCCAAGATCCCATGACTAATTGTTACCAACTTTAAATTACTTTGACGAAAATATTTTCTTACTAGAGTATTTTTAGTATAGTACGTACAATAATTTACAATTATATGTAATTTAATAACCAGAACATTACATTTTGAATATATATAACAGAATATTAATTGCTCAATTAAGCATATTTTAATTTTATTGTATCCCTAGTTGCTGCTTCCTCCTTGTGAGAACGGCTGCATTGCTATGATCAACCAGAACCATGCCACGCTCCTTCACAAACGGGCTTTCTACATCATTGATATCAAGAAATTGGAAATTGTCGACCGTTTTCCCAAAATGGGTATTGAAAAATATTTGAAATATGTTATCAGTCACGCTGCTAACGGTACTATTAATGAAACATATTTTAAGTTATTGTAAAAATGTGCTATACTCATTGTTATTTATGTAATAATATATTATCATATTATAAGGTAAACAACGGTAAATAATAACATTATGACTTCAAATAAAAAAATCCGGAATGATTTGTTAATCATTTGTAAGGTGTCAAATAACTCCTTTTTTTGAAATATCAGCAAAAATATATATTTTCTTAAATATCACAACAATCTCAAACACTTGTCATACTTATTCAGTACATTTTTAATTAAGTTACGATACATTTTTTACTGATTTAGGTTGTATCACAAAAAGCGTCTTTTTATCGAATACAAGTATACTTTCCTATAATATTGTTATACTGGCCCGTTATACTTGTTATACTTGTAAGGGCATACTCGTAATTGGAGAGTTACATTTGTTGAAACAAACTCCACAGGAGTAAATCTGATTTTGTTATGTTTTAGTTTAATAATAACGTTTAACGGATCATAAAGAGTATTACTACCGGTAACATCATTTGTGAGTACACTCCTCAAACATTTAAAACTGATCAAAACGCGGTGTTTTTTCGAGATGGCCACTACACATGAAAATGTCACTTTGCTCTCAAATGATTTGATTGAATAGATCTGAGAAGCATTAGCCTTATGCGATTATCTTTGAAAATATGTGTCTCATTCACGACAACACCCGCCATTGCGTTTTGTGGGCTTCCACTGAATTATTTATTATTATTATTATTATTCCTATTGATTATTGATTATTGATTATTCCAATAAAATATGTATATATGATTAAACAATCACCCCACTGTATAAAAGAGACACGGGACTATAAAGATACAGAAAATGACATTGAAAGACTTTAAGGAAATCGTCCAAACATTGTGGTTTTTATTTGTAACTATATGATACAGACAATATCTTAATCCCATTTTTATGTAATTATAAAAATATAGAAATTAGGATAAAAACAGAATTTATACACCTTATATTACAATAAACTCTTTTTTATAAACAATAATAACGTTAAATATTCCAATCCTTGTGATAGAAGTGTGATCTACTTTTCTATTAGTTCTTTTATTTGAAATATAATATATATATATAATAATTAGTGTTCGAATTAAATAAAGAAATCGATTTTTTAAAATATTTTTTTGTAAATTTTAGTATAAATTAATTGTAAAGAATATTTAAAAATATACAGGTGATTTTCAAAAAAGAGATCATCTTTCATTTTAGAAACTATTGTAGAGATAATTTTTAGATTTAAGTATCATAAATCGGGAAAATTAATTATTCAATTTTGTAATTAAAACATTTCGAAGTTTAATTCGAAATAGGTTACCTTCCCGAATCTGTTCATACTTTCTTATTTTTTGTTATCGAAAAAAGTTTGCATATCACATTACAATTTTGGAAACAAGGACACAGTAATTGTGATATTAAAATAATTATAGCATATTGAATTGATGAATGTGTATAACTACATTACGAAACATAATAATATTATCTGTATATAAAACGAAGAACACGTTTATTAAAAACAACTGAACCCTGCACATCGTAATTGTTTCGGAAATCAATTTTTAGAAAAGTGTCCATATTTTAAAATAATATTCCACTTCCTTCTAACTAAATAATATTAATAAAAGCCGATTTCAATGTTTATTCGTAAATCAAAAGAAATGTTGTGATTAAAATTATGAAATTAGATTTGTTGTGAATATAAAAATCGTTGAATAAGTTTTAACTAAAAATACTTAATATAAAACGTAGTAATTTGCTTAAATTAACGGCGCACATTATTTTATCATTCCTTTTTAAATGTTCTTATAAAGCTGTATTTCATTGTTTCAAAAAGAACATATATTTGTATTTTATAAATATTTTCTAGTGAGCTGTGAACTCATTTTAAATTTAATTAAATATAAATGTGAATTATTGTTTTATCTATAATCATTTTAGCATTTATCAATTTTGTTTTATGTGTTAAGACATAATCTTTGTTTTAATTGTTATAATTTATAGACAAGATCATCATTCTTGCTAATTTTATTCCACAATCAGATTCAAAATAATTTACAATTGATATCCGAAACAAAAATTAGGATGTACTTTGTGAGCTCATACTATACAAAAGTGTATTAGTGAAGTTTATTATTATTATAAATTATTATTTTACAGAAGTTTTTTTTCTGACACGCAACTCTGTGGAAGTTGATGTTTTCGATATTACAGCGGGACGAGTTGTCAGGACATTGAGTGAAATAATTCCCCATCATAGGAAGCTGGAGGATATGATGGTATGTTTGACATTATATATTACTTAAATAAGTGTATTGTAATTTTTAATATTAGCATTTAACACAAACATTGTCCCCATCCGCCTGCCCATGCACCATCCCATTTTGACGAAAAC
The DNA here is from genome assembly GCA_034780555.1 of Coelogynopora nodosa. Classification (NCBI taxonomy): domain Eukaryota; kingdom Metazoa; phylum Platyhelminthes; order Proseriata; family Coelogynoporidae; genus Coelogynopora; species Coelogynopora nodosa. The sequence goes on along the minus strand of JAUZND010051710.1, from coordinate 8,297 downwards.
AAATCCTGAATTCAAATAGCGTTTTAAAATATCAATAACATGATAAACAATAAAATAATATAGTTAACATAACAATGACATATAATAATTACTGCTTCAAACGAATTGCGATGATTGAATATTATATATATTGTATACATATTCTGGTATATTTAGTTGAACTAAAATAACAATTTCCCTTAACTTTTTCATTTTTGTGAACATACAAAACGGTGTCACGTCAAAACGTCATCACGACAAAACGTCACCACGATAAAACGTCAACATGAACAAACATTTAATAATATATAAAAATGATTCTGATATTCGTCCGTCTAGGAGGACTAATTATTTGTCCATTTAATAATTATATTGATATACGTTTGTATATATAAACAAACGTTTGTATTAAAATTATTTTTTTTAGTTATGAATTTGGGGACGTTTTGTCGGGGTGACATTATGTCATGGTGACGTTTTGACGTGTAACCTACAAAACAATACGTCATCAGTGAGGCCGTTGAAAATTCCGTTAATATACAATATATATTTAAAACAGCCTCACGTTGTCGTTTATATCTGAATTTCTATTTTAGATAAATAACATTCGTTAAATTCTATTATGGAAGGGTACATTATCGGGCTGAAATTTGAAACTTAAGCATTTTCTCAACTTTAATGATCGATTTACCATTTTTTATACGGGATTGGTTGTAGTTTACGCAATGTAGGTTCAATTGTGATAGAAACATCTGTTTCCTAACAAACATAACAAATAACATGTAAGTTCCGATTTGTTAATATGTACGGCGATGTATCATTTTTATAATTTCAAATTATTTTATTCTTTCAGGTAGGTCAGCGTGTATGAAAGTTCCAGTCTATATTGTTTTTGCTAATTGGAAAAGACGGATTGACTTCGCTTAATTAGTTTAGATAGTAAGAATATCAAATTACGTACGGAACAATCGGTCAACATTTTAATGCAGAATGTTCGATCAGAATTTCTATATTAGAGGAAACGTTACGGATTATAATATTATTAATAATTTATCGTTGATAAAATATAATTTATAAGAAATACATTTTACAATATAATATTCGGTTGTATTATTGGTATTTTCAAATTTGTTTTATTTAAATATTTTTATCATTAAAATTATATTTTGATAACACTATTTCTTTAAGCTTAAAATGTGTTCTTTTAACCTGAAAAATGTCAAGATATCTCACGATGGTCAAACGGGCTTGGTACTGGACAACATCAAGAAAGGCATCTACGTTTTTGAAACCGCAACAGGACAGGTTCGCTGTCAACTGCAATTTGAAGGATTTGAATTCTGGAGAGACCCCGCCTTTGATGAGGGTGTTTGGTATGTCAGCTTCCTGAACAAGACTCAAATTGTCTGCGTTGTTCGCCCTTTGACGAATTGGAGAATGTACGAGAAAGAGTTATACTTTACTCTATGTGTATTTTCCATTAGTGAAGAAAGCAGGTAATTCAGAAGTGATGTAAAAAAAACACAAAACACACACAAACATAATTATAATTCAATCTAATACGAATTTTCAGAAATGATCAAACGTCGTGTTTTTTAACATAATTTAAAATAATGGTAATTCTAAATTTGTTGTTACCTGGCTTACATTTATAAATAAAATATTATTAAATACAAATTTATATATTTTGTAGATTATATATCTCTATTACATTTTTTTATCAATGTAAAAAGTGGCATTTGTTATATAATTTCAGCAAGTTAATTACGAATCTTCAATATACCGGTCGTGAATATATATTTTTTGAAGGCCATTATTTGATGAACAATATGTCGGTCTGATATTTATTATTTCTCAAATATCACTTTAAATGTTTTGCAATTTTATCGTCATCGTTTCTTAATAAAATTAAACAAATTTAACTTGTTTATATATAATTCGAATAGGCCCATTTTGGAATATATTATTTCCTAAACATTATTTATTAAGATGCACATGAATAACAAATATCTGCTTAGCATATATTAACTCCAATGCATCTGGATGTAACAGAGAATTCAAGACTTCTGATATAATTAAAGTATACTGATTACGATTGTGCTATTTCACTAGCTTTGGTTTTTCAATTTAAGCCTATACTTTTGTAAACAAAGTATCCGTTTGCTATATTTTACAGCATTAGATTAAATAAAATAAGAACAAATAGTGCTTGCTGCAAAATAATTATAATTAATCGCACATTTTTGAAGTACACTTCTAAGTCTAATAATAATTATAAATAATAATAAAACGTCAAACGAATAATTTTAGACAACACTATAAAGTATAAAATACTAAAAACAGTCATGTGCATATATGTATATCTGTTGTCAAATCAAAGTACTTAGACCTATAACTTACTAACATATATATGCCTGTATGTTCAACTACTCTACTGTGATTTAAACTAATATATATGCACATCACTGTTTTAGCATTTTATATGTTATACTGTTGTCTAAAATTATTCGTTTAGTCCATTGGAAATGAACTTTGAAAATGTGCGATCAATTATAACTATTTTGCAGCAAGCGCTATTTCTTCTAATTTGAAATGTTACATAATTTTTTGTGGCGAATAACTCACTTGTATATCTTAAAATGGAATTGAATAAATACTACTTTGTAAATATTTTTATTTGTATATTCCGAATTCTGTATTACCGTACTTAACAGCATTAATGCAATTTTTTGTTATGCGAAGTAGCTCTATCTATACTGTTTTAATTGTAAATGATTAAACATATCCAAACGTTGTTAGAAAATGTATTTTATACGTTTCATGAATAGGCAATTGTTGTATTATTAAATATACAGCACCAGTATTTATTTAGTATAGAATTAGCATTATAGATATCAACATACTTACTATTCATTTATTGTGTACAATAATACAGCAGATAATATATACTTTAACAAAAAAATATTGTGCAATATGATACATACTAATTAACGATATTAAAAAGAACACTATTATATAACATAGTGTCAGAACTTTTTTCAACAACCACAATGGATTTTAGAAATTTTATTTGCTCGTCTTCATTCAAATAATTAACTGATGTCAGAATTAACCAAATGTAATTCTAACAGTGTGCAATATACTATCGAAAACCAATCGTTGTAATTATTCCCCCTACATTACTAATATAATGTGTATGTTTGCATTGTTTGGTCATTTTCACAGTGAGGATAATCGACTGCAACATTCTATAGAACTTAAGAGTGAGTGTACATTACTGAGGTGCCTCGACCAGCGATTGGTTATTTACATTTGTCTTGCAGGTCCGGTTTACATAATTGATGTTATTCAAGGTTTGTGGTGAAATATTGGTATCATATCAATAAATTTCAATTTTTTAAAAAGATAATATTAAACTTTTCTTTTTTGCTCACGTCAGTGATTGTTCGTTTAAAATCTATTGGGTGAAATAGTTTTGGTAAACATGTCTGAATAATTATTAATATTGTTTAACATTTAATTAGTTGTTTAATTTATTACATTTATCTGTTCTATATGTTTGCTCTAAAAGTTTATAAATAACGAAACGTTAATAAATAAATATATATAAGAAATAAATATAGACCCTTCTAATATTTAATAAAACTTTTTTATAATTTGTAACATACTGCATGCAACTGCGTGAAGATTGCATTGCTATCGTTCTTTCGTACCAGGTCAAATCCTTCATGAACTCAATGGGTACACTGGAGGCGTCTATATTCATTTTCCCTCGGTTTTTCCACCTGATCGATCACCCCCTGTTGATTTTCCTTCGAGGTTCCTGTGCTATGAAAAATATGATAACAAGACTTTTATACTCTGGAACGCGATTGACTGGACCAATGTGGCCACTTACAAGTTTGATGAACAGGTAAAACATATTTATAGACGATTGTACTAAATTAAAGAATTCGATCGATTAATAATTTTCAATCTATTGATAGTTGTTTCATGAAGATGATCGTTTTGTTTCAAAATTCTCAATAAAAAATAACTATAAATAATGAACGCGTTCAAAATTGTTAATATATAGTTAAAGGAAGTTAAATACTTATTTTTAAAAGGTTTTTTGTCTGCTTCGAAAGCATCACTTTAACATATTAGTTCTAAGATTCCCTTTTATCTTCGGAGTAAATGGTTAACACACATCTTGTTGGTCACTTGCGATATTCACTTTCACACATTTAGTGACTATTACAATATACAATCAAATTATGGCTATAATAAATGCCGACAAAACCGACGCGACCCGAACAACTGTGGTATGGTTCAAAAAGGTACATTGGTACATTAATAAATGGCACATTGCACATCCTAATGTTTCCAATATTGTTATCGTCGACAGTATTTCTTGGACTACTGTTTATGTCGTTGTGATATCGTTACGTCGTTCTATACTATGAGTACGAATTTGGAAACCAAGGAATCCCTTTCTGAACTTGGTGATGCAAAACACAGCCTCCTATTTTCACATATTCCTGATGACAAATGCAAACGAAGGAGTGTCGTGTACGTCTGTTGCGATTAATTAAACGAGCGCAAGGACATTATAACATTCCACTGCCAGGTATGCCCTGGTCTTTATAGTCCAGAAAGAAAAAAATTTACGCGTACAAATTAAAATGGAAAATAATTAAATGTTTCGAAATCTTGATGCATTATATTAACAGTCAATATTAAAAATATTCCTTCAGTAGTATAGGAAGGGTCAATTCGGCAGTACATTGACCTTTTGACATTTGACCTTTAACCTTTATTGACCGTTATTGACCACCACGCACAGACCCCTCCCCCATTTTTCATATTTTATCAAAAAATTTAAAAATTTTATTTTTGATGTAATACATAAAAAATCATATTTATAAAAAAGTTTGGGTATTTATTTTTATTTTTTATGTATTTAATGGGTCAATAATGGTCAAAGGTCAAAAGGTCAATGTGCTGTCGAATCGAAACTTACTATACTATTTCCTTCGTTATGTTTAAACTTGCAGTCTCTTAAATGTTCTAAAATGTTATACTATGTTTATAAAGTAACATACACAGTTAAAAACATGTTCAGCCGGTGAGGTATATCATAACGATATTTCTTAAATGTTGAAAGTCGTATTTTTATTTTCAGGGCGGACAAGAGCCAGGTCGATTATTCCTCTGTCAAGATGAAAGTACAGTTCTGGGTTTTTATAGAACAAATCCAATACCTGTTGTCTGGAGCCTTCAATGGCCCAACGCGAAAGAAAATAAGATGGACGAGGAAGAACTTTTCTATGGAGGTCATACACAATAAAAATAGGCTTCATTATTTATTAATAAAAATATTTATTTATTGAACCATAGCGAAACGATGCTTTGATACTAAAAGTACTTTTTTTACAAATACGTCGTAGGCAGTTGACAATAACTGTTTAATATTTAATTAAATAGTTCAAGTTCCAATGACTTTGCTACAATTTATACTAAAATATAATTTACGAATATTTTTATATTAATATATAAAAGTATATACAGGTTTAGAGTGTCTATGCCAACCAATAATCGTAACGTTTTATTTTATTGAGAATATATCTAATTTATTATATTACGAAGTACTGTATTACACTGTAAATTACAGATAAATTCACATATTATTATTTAAATATTTTTTTTAGTATATTTAAATTTTAGACGATGGTAGATGGATTTTGTATGATCTGTTATATTAGCTGTTACGAACTGTTAAATAAAGAATGTTTTAATAAATATTCAATCAAAATTTCATTTTATAATTTCCTAATTGTTGTTCTTTTAATTTCAGTCAATTGTAGGAAATTCCGAGAGCAAAATTTCGACAACGAAATTTATTTATTTTATTTCTCAGATGATAATTCTCCAATTTGGTGATCCTGCGAACTGTATGAAGTTGTCGTCACATAATATTTAACGTAAACCCAACCTCTGAAGTTTTTCAAATGGACAGCCATATATCTTCTCTGTGACAATTTTGAAACATGCTCTACTAATATATTCATTTTAAACTTTGTGTAAAAATTCACTGATCAAATGTTTACATTTTCGCTTGACATTAAATATATGTGCTTGATAAGGATTAACCATATTTATCCCTCAAATTTATTTTCATTAAAATATTGGATGAAGTCTCGCATTGTAGATAGTTGATATTGCATGGATATTGCCATAAACGATGGGCATCAAAGATGGTAGGGTCAGAGGGGCCATTTTTTTAACAACTGTAAATTTGATAAACTTCCTGCGGAAACACAGCACACCGCCCAAACTAAATCCCTAAGACCCAAACCGTGGCATGGTCCCCAATAAATACTCAGCAGAAATATAATAACTAATGTAATTTCACCCCAAGATTTACTGCTTTAAACCTCATAATGTCTTACTATTAGACTCTATAATAAACCCCGACAAAGAGTTTTTCCTTGATAATCATCCCCAAGTGTTTATCTTACCTCACTAAATGTCTGGAGTTTCTCATCTCTAACCCTCAGGGGACTCCGCCGAGGCTAGCCATGCTATTGAACGCATGGTTTGCACTTTAATATTGTATTATATGAATATATAATATATTACAGAAATAATTTTAAAACCATATATTTATAATATATTTTCATTATAAAAATATTATGGTCTTGAAATATAATGCATAAAAAATCCACTTTATAGCATTCTACAAGTATATCTTTTATATGCTTCGTATATCAGAACACACTTTATATATATTTAAAAATAAATTAAAACAATTTTTGTTGATATATTTTTATAGCTCAAAAAAAATTTTTTGGAAACGATTTAAATTTTTTTCTTCTTAAATTTTTGCAGTTTTTTCTTCAAAAATCACAAATTAGATAAAAAGTGCATTTGTTGCTAATTTTAAAATATGCTTCAAGTGTAAGTTAGTTGATTAAATTATAAAAATTTGACACTAATTTAAAAAACTTTTTAAAACCTTTTTTATTTATATTATTTTGTTATTACATAAATAACGAGTCGAATTGTATAGATATTTAAAAAAATGCAAAATCACTTTTTTTTTTAATCATTGATCTAAATTTCTTAAGTAGCCCTAATATAAATATTTTAATAAATAATATCGATTATATTTTTAAGTTTACGTTTAACAAATCAATATTCATACAGTCCATTCAAATTATCGATGCTATTATTTTGTTTTCATTTAATACTTCTGTGACTGTTTGATTCGTGCGATAATTCATTGTGAAACGTCCTAATTGTCACCAATCGACTTAATTGATCATTATAGAGTAGGCCTACACAGATTTATTTAATTTGACTGAATAAATAAATTCGACACCTAAAAAGCATTTTTTTTAATATGAAAAATAAACGTATCAACCTTTAATTTGCAAAAAAACATTGTTTATATTCAAACAGGAAGTACAATTTGAAAATATATTTTTTTAATATTTGTTATGGTTTTTAGAACTTTTGATATCACAAATTAATGTTGCAATAAATTATTTTGTTTTTTCAAATAATCATATTTTATTACATAATATCTATAACTTTCAGAATGCTTTGAGTAGCATAAACTGCCATTTTGGTGGACGATATGATCTGGCCACATCATAGGCCCATCGGGACTAGTTCAGACTACCAACATAACAATATACATATTAGGCCATTTCAAAGTACCGGTTGGGTTAACTCCAATGGTTATCGGGTGGTTACGATTCGGTCGAAATTTGCCGTAACCAGCCCGTAACCACTCGGTTGAAATTTGAGATAATGTTAGACCAAATTTATGACTCTATCGTTAACTTGAAAAACTTAGTTCTGAAATAGAACAATATTATTGGTTGTCTGTCTATTATACAGTCGCATGAATCACGCATAATATGGTGTATCCATAGAAATGGATTGTCCTTTTGGATTAAAATTGTCCTTTTGGGCTCTTAAAGACAACTTGCGCACAGGTACCGGCGAGGGAGGGGATGATGCCGACCACATGCAACTCGTCTGCGGGAGCTCTCGTTTGTATGAGCTATGTGCAGAGTACGAGAAAATGTACCACAGAAAAGGCTCTGCTATTAAGCCCTTATTCGTCATGACCGAGAGGGGGCTTTCATCTGGTTCTACTACAGACACAGCTACTTCATCCAGAATTTCACCGACAACTTCGTTCTCAACGCAGAAGAGAAATCGCCACGACAAAGCGCGCCAAGCAATTGACGTATTGTACGATATACTGGACGTTCAAGAGAGGACTCTCAGTGCAGTTGACCAACTTAGCGAAAGCTTGGACAACA
>JAUZND010051699.1:0-19375 GCA_034780555.1 Coelogynopora nodosa | reverse complement strand
CCCCAGCAATCAGTCAGTCAAGTGGGCTTCACTCACAACCCGATTGAGCAGGCGGATGAGATTGTCGAGGCCGAAGAGGAAGTTCTCGTCCTTCCTGCCTTCCGAGTCGTGGCAGTGGGTGAAGTCGACCATCTTGATCACCACGTCCTTCGCAGCTGGTCAGTTGGATAATGTATAAGAGTGGATTATTGATTAGGTATATATTATTTAACGATATCGCTATAACTTACTTATTGATTTTTTAAAATATTTAAAATCATAATATTATACTTTAACTAGAAAAAAGCCCTGTGATTGACATTGATTATTTAAGTAAGTATTAATTTAATAATTTTCAAATACTCCACGATTCTCCGCAATTTAAAATATTATGCCAGGTTGAAATACATTTACAAATTGACCTGAATCAAAAATATGCGACAGTTTGATAACGTAATACATGATACATAAATTGAAGTAAAATTAGATTTTTTAACATAATATTAATATTATTAAAAAATTGTCTCTATTAAAAGTGACTAAGTGTTTAAACTGAAACCTTATTAACTTTCTATTACATTAAATGTTTTGCAATTTTCTGATAACTAGCATGATTTCAATGATTAAATATGTTAGATTGAAAACCGCCTTCTCTGCAATATAATGAATGCGTTGAAATGAGAACATCCTAGGTCACTAAATAGGTAGTTAACTAAAGATATTATGATAAGAAAACAAATAATACATTTACAATCAGCTTTGCAAAACTATACAATAATGTACTCAATTTATAGATAATAAACTTATATTTAATAAACTGACTAGGCCAGATGATGGTGGGTTAAATTGACCGCAAACAACCTCATAGGGTTTATTAATTACACTAAAACATTGACGGATATAATAAAAAAAACAAAATCTTTAAAATGATCGGAAACAATATCCAGAATTATATCGAAAAAATACGAAGGAACTGTAATTATTCTGAAAAATATGTAAAAAACAAAATACAACTTTACGATGCAAAGTTGAGCGAAACCGGAGTTTAGCGTCGTAAATTTATAAAATTCGCAAAACTGAAGAAGTCCATCAAAAATAATATTGTTCTTTAATTGTTACCAACATCTTCTGAAATGCCTCACCACCACGGGTACTGTATGTGTAGTGTGCGCAAGCGGCCTCCCAGAAATATAGAAATCCGAAATTTACGCAAGTTTAACAAATCTGTAATTATTGAGACCAGTTTTAAAACAGTTAGGACGCTAAACTCCAGTTTCACCCATGCATAGTTGAAGATCTCACCTGGAGGCGGCAGTTCCTCCCCATTGGTGCTCTCAGTCAACTCCCCATTGGTGCTCTCAGTCAACTCCCCATTGGAGCGGTGAGGGGGGGAGTAGGAGGAGGGGGCATTATAGCCCAGCAGTATGGAGCTCGCATAGAAGTGGAGGCGTGTCTGGGTGTTGAACCACACACGCAGGGGGTCCAGGGCCGCCAGGAACCACAGGGCCAACTGGCTGGCGCGTTTGGGGTCACGGCCGAGGAAGAGGCGGATCCCTGGGAGACAGAGAGAGAGAGAGATAGATGGAGAGAACGGAGAGAGGGAAAAGAGGAGAGCGAAAGCGAGAGATTAAAAAAAGAGAGAAAGGAGAGAGAGAGGAGATGATAGAGAGAAAGAAGAGAGGAGGGAAGAGATGGAGAGAATAGAGGAGTCCACTGTGGTCCTAATTCCTATTTTGTTAATTTTCGGGCCGAGTGCTTATTTCGGTCAAATTCTATTTCCATATCATTTTTTGTATGTATAACCATTTCAATTTATGTAATCATAAGTATAGTTTTTATTACTCTGTAACACTATTTATTATATTATAGCATTATATTCATTAAAACAATCACATTATTAACAAGAATACAAATTTATGCGTTATTATACTAGATAGCCACATTATGTAGTAGGTATAAGAAAAGATATCTACCTAACAAAAAGACGAGTAAATGCTCTGTTTTGTTTGATGTACAACAAGGTAAACTTGAATAAGAAATTTCGCGAGTAATTGTCACAGGCTCACTGTTTTAAAAGTTCAATGAGAATCCCTAACTCGCGTGTAGCCGTGGAAATTTGTCGAATGGTTCACCTGAAGATTTCCTGACTACATTAGTAGGAATTTTGGTTGTGACTTCCTGCTTAACTGTATTTTGAAATGTTATTAGTTTCTTTTAATTCTTTATCTCGTTTCTGCATACTATTAGCCAGAGCCTATGAGTGTACTTTCATCATGCCTTCCCTTTGTTCTATATAATATTATAATTTATGATTGAATTAGTTTTTCAGTGTCATCTAAGGTTTCATATAATATTGAAAGGTTGCACTATTTTTTTCTTCCTCTTCAAATTGTTTAAGTATGGCTTTCTCCTTATTTAGTTATTTCGTCCTCCGACACTTTCCGGGCAAGGAGTTAATGGAAGCCGTAAGACAGACAGACAGAAAGACAAACGCCCCACTGTTTATATTATATAGGAACGTGGATCACACATCGAACAGGTAAAGCCTTATCAAAGAAAAGAGAATTCTTTTAATTTTTTCAACAGTGGGTGGTTATGAAACAGAAGTGATTATAATTAAAGTGAGATTAATGTTGCTGTTTGACAAAGTGGAAAGTTTAAAGGACAAAGTGGAAGAGAATAAAAGCATAACGATTGTCTCATTGAAGGTGTTTGTTTAGATCCACAAATTTGTTATTGACAAAGTTAACAACGGATTGAGTGAAAGCTGCCTGTATAGTTTCACGAATAGAATATCTGCTCCACTATACAAGGTTCGCTCTATGGAACAATCAATAATCTGTAATCAGTCGATAGAAAAGAACTCGACCCGGGTAACATGTTGAAAATATAAAAAATGATCATCTAACATGTTAGTATGCGTCATCACGATAAGTACTGTTATGACGTCATACATTATATTTAATTCAAATACATTCAAAGCTGTAATTCAAAGGAGTAATCATGATGTGCATTAACAGGATTATCTCTATTGTAAATGAACAATTATTTTACAATAACATATATAGTGTTCATGATGACAATATTAAAAAGGAGATATATTCCGGACACTCGTTAAATTTACGATTCAAATAACAAAAAGTCAGACAAACGTATTATTTGAGAATAAAGGAAGTTGTATTTTTAAACAACAGTATTAACGTCCATAAAAGACAGAATTAAACATATTAATACTGAATTATTTAATGAAAATTAAACCCGAAAAATCCCCTCTAATATTCTTCGTGATAAGGTAGAAATAGTGACATTATTTTAATTTTGATTCCAAATTAAACATTTTTGGTATTATTTTTGTGTGACTTTAATAGGGAACTAAAAACAATACTATATCATTAAAAAGGTATAACTCAATTATTATCCAAAAAGTTGGCGCAAATATGCCCCAGTTTCATGACTCAATAATCGATAGTAATACAATAAAACAACACCATTCAAATAATCTGCTACAGTAGATTGATTAGTATCGTAATTATTGCCCGATCAATAATATGCCCCAGTTTCATGACACAATAATCGATAGTAATACAATAAAACAACACCATTCAAATAATCTGCTACAGTAAGTTGATTAGAAAAGGATGACGATCAAATAAAACAGATAGCTGACAGTATCTTTCCGTTGAATTAAAGACAGGAATGAATAGACAATAACACCCACCCTCCCTCGATATTATATTACAGCGAAGAAGAAGGATGAATTCATATTAAGCAAGCTAATGATGACAGAACTGATATATATATATATACTTATACAGAAGGTGAAGATAAGACTGGGTTGAGTACCTTGAGTGTAGACCTTCTCCGGACTGAGAGCTCGTCCGTGGAAGCGATCGAAGAATTCTGTGTCCTGAGTCTTGGGATTGAAGACCTGCGGAAGAGGACGTTGACAATAATATCTGGGCTGTTGACATACAGAACTGCAGCAGTCACTGGATAGATAGCATAGCTCAGCTCTGACAATACTCGCAGGTCTTATATTCTCCTATTGTGTGCCTCCGTTTAGCAGGTAAAAAACCACCGGACTAATAAATTAATTCAGTCAAATATCCCCTTTTATTCTATTACCGACAGATATGGGGTAACATTTCAAACGGTTCAATTTGAACCTTATGAGATTTATGAGATAATATCATTATGATTATAAACCACTAGAGTCTGCCATCTATAGAAAACATGATTTACGAATATACATAAAATATATTTATAAAATATAATAAAATATATAATATTATATAATATAATAAAATATGTATACATGTAAAAAATATAGAAACACACTGCTAAATTCACCAATAACAAAAAATATAGAAATTATTGTATTAAACACATATAACATGAAATGCAGTCGCTATAGCGCGTTACTTTTATCAACATTTCATTCATAGCATAATTGAAATAGTAACAAATTCATTCATTGGTATCACACTATACAATAAATAATAGATTTACTTATTTCGATATTGTACATAATATAGTCCATATTGTTCAACTGATCTCCATTATATACACAATAATAGGAGGCCAAATCTCATTAAATCGATATGAACAGAAGTTAGGTCGCTCACTCAACAATGACCTATTTGCCACCTACACTGCGTTCGTTTCGTTAATCAAACTACAAATTATGTAATCAGATGTTGTATAGTATATCCAATAATAAGTTGAATTTGACATAGGTGTTTAGATTCTACATAATAAGATGTTCGACGTTGATTAGCTTAGTATATCGATTATCGATTATAATGCTAGACGAAGTCCTTACTGGCGTCATTGTCTTCAGTAGATTACAGTCGAGTGTAAGATGCCCGCCGCCAATCATCATCAGATTCATTTATTCAGATAAGACAAATTAGATCGAGTTTTGAAATACCCGATCGATCACAGTGTAAATTAAGATAAATACAAACTAGTTTTAAGAGTGTTTTAATTAAGTGTTTTAATTAAGTGTTTTAAGAGTGTTTTAATCGATAACAATTGTAATATATATAATATAGAAAATATATGTTTAAGGATGAATACATGGAGAAATGGAGCGTATTTGTATTATTGAATAACATTAACATTTATGGAACCATTCTTCATACCAATCAATCTATATTAATGTAACTGTTAATTCCTAAAGTAAATACTTGACCATTTAATAACATAAGGTTGCTTCTTATAAAGAATACTGACTATTTGAATTATATTTATTTTAAAATAATTGTTAATAAAAATCGATAACAGTATTTTTGTTTTTTTAAATTGTAATTAGGATGAATATCATGCTCTGCTTCTAATTATAAATATAAGTAATGCTTGTTAAACTACTAAATGGATTGCACACAATGCTTAATTATAACTATAGTTTACACTAAAAATTTGTTAAAATAATATAATATACTATATTATGCATGACCGGTGTACCGTGTGCACTATTTTCCCCCGGATTGTTATTATTTAAAATTTCCCACAACAGCCAGAAAATCCGGTTAATGGTTCACGGCAAGAGTCAAAACTGACCCAATTAGAGTGTAACACATCGAAATCATAACCGTTCATATAACTCGTAATGGCCAAACACGCTACATTATCACAGATTAATTACTCTTCAATTGACCCCATTCCAGGAAACACTATTTTCCGATTCCAAGCTGACTGTGAACTGTGAAGTCACATACAAGACACAAACACCAACACACACGATACCATGGTGTAATGTTACCGTGTCTATTCCTGGAGAACAGCTCTACTTGGCAAAGGTCACATACTATAGCAATAACAGACACCTCTTAAACTATGCCATATTTCCAAGACTCCCAGGCTACAAATACTGTTAAAAAAACTCGCCATAAATTAGCCAATCATATCCGACTAAGAATCGACCAATCAAGTTCAACCGACCTTGATGCCCGTGACAACGAAGCCGACCTGCTCCCGGTACATGTACTTGGCCCGCTCAGTGGCCACCTTGGCAGGGGAGGCTCCAGGCTCGAAGGTGATCGCTCCCATCTTCACGTCGATCACCGAGGGGTGGCTGAACCCGGTCAGGATGTCATCCATGCGGAAGTAGTAGGCTTGGGGGGGGGGGGGGGAGGGAGGGGGGAGAGGTGTTACGAAGAGGTGTCCAGATCAATATCATAACAACGAAGAGGATTCAAGATAAATAGGTGTCAAAATCATGACCAAGAGGTGTCGAGATCAATACAATTATGGGATCAAGATCATGACCAATAGGTGTCGATATCGTGACGAATGGGTGTCAAAATCAAGATCATGACTAGTCTTGAGATAATGACAATTTTGGGATCTAGATCATGACTAATAAGTGTCAAGATCAAGAACATAACGAAAAGATGTCGAGATCAATACAATTATGGGATCAAGATCATGACGTAGAGTTGTCGATATCGTGACGAATGGGTGTCAAGATCAAGATCATGGCGAAGAAGTGTCGAGATAATGACAATTATGGAATCAGGATCATGACGAAGAGGTGTCGACATCAAGATAATGACGAAGAGGTGTCAAGATCATGACCAAGAGGTGTCAAGATTATGACCAAGAGGTGTCGAGATCAATACAATTATGGGATCAAGATCATTACGAAGAGGTGTCGATATCATGACGAATGGGTGTCAAGATCAAGATCATGACGAAGAAGTGTCGAGATAATGACAATTATGGGATCTCGATCATGACTAATAGATGTCAAGATCAATATCATGACGAAGACGTGTCGAGATTGTGACGAATAGGTGTCAAGATCAAGAACATGACGAAAAGATGTCGAGATCAATACAATTATGGGATCAAGACCATAACGAAAAGGCTTCGAGATCAATACAATTATGGATCAAGATCATGACGTAGAGTTGTCGATATCGTGACGAATGGGTGTCAAGATCAAGATTATGACGAAGAAGTGTCGAGATAATAATAATTTTGGGATCAAGATCATGACTAATAGGTGTCGAGATGAATACCATGACGAAGAGATGTCGAGATCAAAATAAATGCTTTCAAATGATTTAACTTTCTCCAAAAGCATATTAAAGACAATAAAATTTCAATATAGGTAAATGCTTTCAAAAATATTACAATATTTAATTAAACACCGATTTTTTTAATGAATGATTAGCCTTAACATTTTCCTTCATTAATATTAATATCTAAAAAGACTCAAATCGTTTGGAATTAAGTTAAATGGTGTATTTTAGCACAAAATACCTCAAAGACATAGTACCAAAATCTATTACATAATTGATCCTAATATTGACCATGAGTCAAATCATAGTGGTTAACGGAGAACAGTGTTACTTTTCATACGATTTCACTCAACACAATCGAAATTATATTACAAACCACAGAAATCCATCGCGTATGATATATTATACAGCTGCAATGCATCGGTTTTACCTCTGCCAGTTACGATCAACTCTGAAACAGTCGGCGTTACTGTGTCCTTTTATCAGACACATGGCAACTGTGCGGCGCAGCATAAAAACAGCTAATTTTTGTAACGGTAAGAAGGTGGGAGACATTCCTTAATTTAATAGAAATCAATACAGGAGCAGATAGGGGAGCTGAGAACTAACAAGAATATAATTAAAAATGATAACTAAAAAACCGAATCATATAGTAAGCTACTCGGTATATTTTCGGTCTTTGACAAGAAAATTTTGTTCGAGAAATCATCGTTAGTTGCAATTGTTTATTATTAAATTATATTAAATTCTATTATGTTATCATAGTAGACAAATTATTTATAGTGATTGCGAAAACCGAGGACACCAGCGTTG
Source organism: Coelogynopora nodosa (assembly GCA_034780555.1). NCBI lineage: Eukaryota > Metazoa > Platyhelminthes > Proseriata > Coelogynoporidae > Coelogynopora > Coelogynopora nodosa. The sequence continues at coordinate 11,555 of JAUZND010051699.1, read as the reverse complement.
TCAAATTGTGAAATAATTCAGTCAATCAGAGTTTATTAAATTCCATTTCTAGTTAGACTGAATGGTGTGATATTGCTTTTTATGACCATTTACAGTCCAAATGAAAATCAATAAATAGTTATTAAATTATAAATCATTGATACATTTTCGGCGAAACAGCGTATAGCGGTCGGGATTAATATTTAATTAATATAAAAATTGTATGTAAATTAGAAGGGACTGAGGGGTGAGGATCAGAGTGCAGGATGTGGGAAGGAGGGGGGAGGGAGAGGGAAGAGGCCCGCGAGGAGATATATTATATTCGCCTTTCGAGAAATACCACTCGATATATGACTATCAAAGTATCACCAAATATCCTTTAAAGAAAATGAAGATAAATATTCTAAAATATGTAATTATTATTCTAAATTACAAATTTGTTGCATTATTCATTCCTACTGCAATTTGTATAAAAGTCTCAGAAACTGATGTTCCTATTTTTGCGTTATTATTCCTGTTTAATAAAATATTTCGTAGAACTTATTGTTATTGGGTAAACATATTCAGTTGTTTTCAATAAAAATATTAATTTTTAATAGTTAAATTAATGTAGAAATAAATACAATATATTAACATACGCGTTTCATGGAAAGATTGTGTTCCTCTTATTGCGTTACGTTTGTATTTAAACAACTAATTTAATTGTAATTCTTTAGAGATTTCCACACTGAACCCTTTGGTCCGCCAATGATCTGATGATCTATAAAGATTAAACACAAAACTAGCAAATGTGTGAATTATACCTATTGTTATATTAAAACTTTAAAATGTGCTCAAACATAAGAATTGCATTAATTATTAATAAATCTGATTAGGCATATGGGCATGAAATATGCATTAAAACACCCACATATAAAGCTGTCTTCGTGTGACAATCCCTAGGCCAACGATTGCGGAGATGTGTTGTACCTACGTCATGCAAGTGGCTACAGGTACTAATTGAAAGGTTTATTTTGTTATTCATTCCTAAAAAAAAGTCGCATGTACTATTGAATTATTCTAAAACAACATTGACGAGCCATATAAATTTAATCGAATTTCTCGTATACAAAGGTTTCCAAGTAAAATTAATCTGAGCATTTCCCCATTATTTCCAAATGCATGCAGGTTGCATATAATATGTAGATGTAACAAATTCATGTAGCAACAGGTTTTGTTACTACACCATCCCGCTATAGCTTTTTTGCCGGCTTGCAAGAAGTTATACGGGAACGCTTTGAAATGCCCCGAGTATAATTATCTCTAACTTCATGATAATATATAGGCGGTGTGTTACAGTGTAATCTACATTAAATGGCTGAGTACAGCTTCACTATATAATATACCGGCTCACTGAGAAAGTTGAGCGACTATTTTTACAACGTATATAAAGACTGTAAAATGTACATCTAATAAAATTACATTATTTTAATTAATAGAAATTAGATAATTAATTCAATATAAATATTTTTAAAAAATTAAAAAAACTTTCAAGTAAGAAACTTTTAACCTCTAAAGAAAGAAATTAAGGAAATAGATATATAAAAATAAATATTTAAATACTAATATTAGCAAAAAGTGAATTATATTTATATATCAACACAACAACATATATATAATATGTGACACATATATTTGTATAGAACATACTTCAATTTCCTATTATATTGAACCTTATTTTTTATATTTACGTTACATGTTTTGTTAATAAAGAGATACAATTAGAAAATACGATGTTTGAATAACATTAGGTTGTTGATGGAAATGCAAATTTAACAATAATGAATAGTATGTTTGTGGCATGGGATATAATTTTCAAATGTATCATATAATTACAAAAATATTTTAGTATATACAATACATGATTTAAAAAAATACAAATATGAAATAAGCATAAACATATAAAACAAAAATAAATGTTTATTTCTTCACTATTAATTAATTAGTTTTTATGTTAGCGTGGTATTTCAGAAGTTACATATTTTGCTTAATTTGAATACCAAAGAGTATTGAACAAAAAATGTGTAGCCTTTTTCATGTTATAATGTAGTATTTTAATTTGTGCGCTTTTGTATGGAACGACTCTAATAAATATATTCTGAGTGGGATAAATAAAATCTATAAATAATATTTATCCTTTTATTGTTCCAGGTATCTGTATCACCATTTCATTATCCTGCATTTTGGCATTCATGTCAACAATCTCCACACATCACTCATCACCACTTCTAGCCATGCCTGTGGTCAATGCAGTCAATTCTACACTGCAGGGCTGATGCCTGCATCTCTGGACTTGCTGTGACCAACTCTTTCCCCCATCTGATTGTGGAAGCTGTGTCCGCTTCGCATTAGTACTTCACCCTGTTGGTGGTAATCATCCTTCGTGTGTGTGTGTGACAATGGGGTGTTTTAACTCAGCTCAGAGGCCTAGGTGGACCTTGGTATCAACTATCAACTTCCCCTTGGTCAGTCAGTCCCTCTTTGCATGATCCAGCCTCATGACCAAACGGCTCATCAGGTACAACTGTGGACTCCAAGTTGCTCTCAGCGTCAAGTGCTCTTAAATCTCTGACAAATAATGATGGACCTTGCACATGCACTCCTTGCACTATAGTCCCCTTTTCACTGCACCAAAGCGATTAATGATGTGAAGAGTAAGAGGTGACTAATCACTAAATTGACATCATTGACCTTCAATACATGCTCTATATAGACATACATACATGTTTGTGATTTATGTGCTTCTTTAAAATATAGTTTATGGAAGATGGACTATTTACTGTACATACATTTGTACTTGTCATAATATGCATTTGTACTTCCCACCGTTATCAACACTAGAGATTCTAATTACTTTTATGAGCTTCATAGAATGATATATGTGTAGTATATACATATATCTCTTTTTAGTATATATATATATATAGTCACGTTGTACCTCTTTCTAATCTTATTTTATACATAAATTAAATTTAAACAAATGACTAATCATAGTTTTCTTTTTGTGTAACCTTGACGGTTATCTATTGTGATTATATTTTTAAAATGGTATTCAAATAATTATTTTTGTTTTCATTCTTTTGACGTTATAGATTTTTAAAATGGATAATACAATTGAACATAACTCGAAATTCCGAAATTCGTAATTAATTTGTAGTTACAAATATTTTATTGTTATACGATTATAAGGTCGATATAATCAATAATAATAAATTATATAATTTATTTACTTATTTTAAAAATAACATAACTATAAGACAACTTTCATATTGGTAAATAAAAGAAAAATTTGATAACAATTTTCTACAAATATATTTCTAATTACATACTATTAAATTGAGACGAATGGTCAATGTGTAAATAATAATTTTAGATTTAATTACATTAAACTGTGTACATAATGTGTGCAAATAGTGTTGTGTAGATTTTGGCACGTTTTAATAGGCCTATATATATACAACATCTAACACAAATATGAACATATATTAATGTACTCATACTAGAAATTGTAAATAGTGTACTAAATGGAATATTATCAAAATATGTATTCCATTATATCAATCAATACAACCGCTCATTTATTTTCCCGCTAAATAATTTATAACAAAATGTTCAGAAATTACGAGAAATGATTCTCGAAAACATGGGTAAATTAAACAATTTCATTAAAATTCGTACATTTTAAAAAGTCCCAATAGCTCAGCCCTACCTGAATATGCCATACTTCAGGAATACTTTAAATGAAATGTAGTAATTGTATGTGTATTTCTGAACAAATTTTACGTTGAAACTAAATGCATTAAAACATAATGTTTTAGACTAATTTAAAAATGATATAACTTTTATATATATGCATCAATTATATATTACAGTTATACTAAATTACAGCTTATTACAAGAACGTTTAAAATACATTATAAATCACCAATGCCAAGCTGCTTTCTATTTCATTATTCCAAATTCGTTTAATATATAGCATTGTAAACAAATATTGAAATTATATATATATATATATTACTCATATAAGGTAGACTGCTTTCGAGAACTGTGATCAAGTTATTATTATTAATTAACTGCAGCATACAATAATAAGCTAATTTGTCTACATTTTGATAAACTAATCATTTATTGATAATTTAGTTGCAGTCATTCATTTCATTTGAGTGAACCTCTGCTCTATGTTCCTAGGTACTCTGTGTTTAACACTATACTATATTGTGTAAAACATACCGCTATAAAGCTGCCACTATACAAATCTACCTATATTGACATTATATAGAATGCTAGCGTCAACCATAATTGTATACTACTTAAATGCAATCGATTAAAAAAAACATAAGACTATTATAACTGGCTATTCGAAAGTTGTTTTACATTCTAAAGCGTGGTAATAGAAGAGGGGGTCACACGATTGTAATCGTGTTTCCGATATAAAGTACGTTTACAAGTCAGATTAATTCGTATTTTTCAAATAGTTCCAATCTGTGTATGTCATGTAGTAATAACTGATGGTGATGGCGTAAATTATATACAACTGAAGGTGTAAAAAAAGCACAAAATAGGCAATCAACCTTCAGCATTTCTTTATTGTTCATAATGTTATTGCTGATACATACATACGTGAATGGTGTCTGTAATTAAATAGATCATTAAAAACCAATAAAAATAATAAATTAACCAACTAAATAATTGTACCTTGCATTTCCTATACATATAGTACAACACCCGGGTATTAGAGTTATTTTGCAATAGACCCGTAATGTATAATGCACATATTATTATTATGTAGGGCTACACAAGTAAACTATACAGCTCCATATTAGCGCCACACTCGTCGTACTTAACACAGTTCACAATAAAGATGCAGTATCGACCCGTAACAAGTCACACAGAGAAAATCAATACAATAATTCATTTGCTAATTGGGGGTTAATTCTACCTGCTAACAACAATAATTAAGAATAGTGGCGTTACACGATGACGTATGCGTAGTGACGTAATCCAGCAATCGATCTTATTATCCGTTCTTGTATGTTATGGACCAGTAAGAAGTTCCAATTTCACAGTGCATTTTCAATAGTGAAAAGAGATGATTGGTCAAAAACGATATGTAGTTAATTTATGTTAAGTCATTCACAAGCTTTCCAGGCAAAGGTTCACCAAGTTCACCAAGCGCGACGCGACATACCGCAAAAAAATTGAATACACACATTTCAATGAGCGCGACACGACGCAACGAAATTGAAATTCAACTTTTTTAAATACAAATTTCAATACAAAAAGGCTGTAAATGATGTGGAAGCATCAAAATATAATACGTCACATCATAATACTAAATGAGAACTGAAATTCATTATTCACCATAGGCCTTAAGAATGTGTTACAAGAAAGTGAAATACCATTAGCTATGTAGAATTTGAAACACAATTTGTCAAAATGCCTCACTACAACAAATCGAGAAAACTTGGAGTCAAAAACTACTCAAATGTAACCAAATTCGAGCAGACACTTTCATTAATTTATTTTATAAAAATTGATTTTCTGTAGGCAATAGTCAAACGTTGTCACGACTATATGGCACTGGTATTAAGTGCAATTAGTTGAGGAATCCAAAAATTGAATTAATAATCTAAAATTAGTCGGCACTAAGAGAACATCAACATCGACCACTATACTATAATGGCTCATACTAGCTAGCGAGAAAACGAGAGCGACCAGATGTGTCAATAGATACTCGATCATAATGTGAGTACACAACAGTCACGTCTACAAAGAAAAACCATCCAAAGGTGAGTGAGAGATACCGCTAAATAAAAGTAAATGAAAAGGACGGTGCATATTAGACGACAGAGCTCAACCCCCCGCCCTTCAACTACTACGGAGCAATGTCTATGACAGAACGATAAGAGGCGAGGTCAAACACACAAGAGAGACGTGACGTGGCTGAGAGGCTCCATTGTAGGTAAACAAAGCATTAATACAAGTACAACACGTACTACAATGTCAATACCTATATGATTAGGGTAAACACTCGCATAATTGAGATACTCTAGTCTACATTATCGTGCCAATAAGTACCATACTATTAGTATAGACAATACTATTGAGCGGATAGAAATATTTGCCGAGAATTAGTCAGTTTTCGATGGATGAAAGAAAGAAAGACAGATTGTCTGATGTACGGACTGTCACATCGGTTGCAGATAGTTAGTTGTTCTTTATAATTTAATGCCTACTTGAAATATGTCTATAAGATCAGATTATACTATGACATGACACACTCGAACAAGACTGGTAATACACCTTCGAATGCATAATTAACCAAGAGACAAGTGTCGAAGTGACAACTAATTAGAACAAGCCTATTTATACTAAAACATAAAAACGGAACATCCAAATATTGCAAAGGAATTTTAAATAAAGTGACAAGAAAAATATTTATTGAATGTTTATGAATATGTTTTATAAATCATGTATTGAATGAATATGTTTACTATACAATTCACATTAAATGAAATATATATCAATTATTCTAAAGAAGATTGTAGTATAAAATCACATACGGGATGGGAATATGCTGCCTTTTTTTATTATAAATCAGACAAAATAAAATCAATTACTTTTATGAACTGTACAGCTCTTGCTACAATCATATTGATTTAAATATGTTATCGATTTTTGATATCTTCAAAGAAGAAGTGCATCCATTCTTTAGCTAACACAATACATCAAAATGCAACGGTGTGATTTATCAACCATCAGTCGGAAGAATATATAATTGTAATGTCTTTCACTCACCAAACTAGAAAACTTTATAATCAAACTATTTATCTCTTTAAATTGATCTTGATGACGTTAAGATAAACTAAATTGAATAACTAAATATATTAAAATTAATTGTTACATTAATATAAATGAATAAATGAAGTCCCCTTATAAATGCGATAAATTCACATTAAAATAATGTGGGTTAATAAATTACAACAAAGTCGCGACAGACCTTAGCAACACATGTCATTCAAGCAGTAAAATACCATAGCAATACGGTATGGCAAACAAGTCACCGAAGGCCTTAGCAACGCAATATAACAACTAAGCCGAGGAAAGCACTACCAACACAAATTGGACGGTAACCAAGGCATGGAAGGCCCTAGCAACGCAGGCAACCAAAGGCGCTATCACTTACTGTCTGTCTGCTTCTCATAGTAGAGGCCCCTATAGCGCGGGAGAAAGGGACGCAGAGAGAGAATAACCGGATCGGTGCACTTCTCCGAGAAGGTCGATTTATAGAAATCGATCTCCCGCAAACCCTTGGGGAAGCTTTGGACTGTCTTGAACACCGTGTTGTCAGTACCGCGGAGCACTGAATTGTCAAATGCAGAGAGCAATTTTATATAGAGGTTACAGTGCCATTTATACTTCAATTGAACATGACCAGACAGAAGTAGGCCTAATTGTAAAGGAATAAGTTTACTTTTTTTCGAACAATACAACTCTTTCTATATACTAATTGGCTTATGAATATTTTACTATATAGTTAGAATAAATACACCATCTGTGCTACCACGGATATCCATATAACAAAAATATCATTAAAGTAGGGTAAATTCAATAATAAAAATAATATTGAAATAAGTCGATATGATTATATAACAAAATGTATTAATATACTCTAAAAGCAAGTGAAACTAGCCATTAATATAGACAAACAAATGTTTATGATCTGTAAATTTTGTGGAATGATATTTATATAGTTGATATATAGATATATATGATAATTATAAAATGAATACTAATATTCTAAAAGCAAGTGAAATTAGACAATATAGAGTACTACTAGTTATGACCTGTAAACGTTTTATTAAAAGTTGTGAAATGATTCGTATGATCCTCGTGAGCCGCTCCTCTGCAGAAATAATAACAGAAATAAGGAAAAATCTCAACGTTCAGCAACAATTCTTTTGAACAGTAACTGTATGAGATACAGATATAATTAAATATTTACATAATATGGCCTCTACTTAAATCTACCTCTACTGTACCATTTCAAAACATTAACGTATACAAAATTAAAGTCATACGCACTTATCTTTTTAATTACTGGCGTTATACACATGTATCAAAACCATCAATAAATACCATACTACCAAGTGTAGAAATCATAACATGCTAAGCTTGTCACAGAACAGTTAAATATTTTTGGTCTGATTTAATCTATGTCCGCACATTTATTAATACAAAATGACACAATTTATAAAAAACTAAAACTATTTTTTTAAATATTAGATAGATGCCTTAAACTATGCCTCCAAATTAAAATGCAAACGATGTAAACATGACAAATTCACAACTATAAAAAGAACTAAACAAAGAAAGAAAAAAAACACCACCATTTTCTTTAAAGGTAACTTTCAGTAATCAATTAACATTTTAGAAATTAAACAATTAATATAGCAATCTATTATTATTGGTTATAGTTAATTATGTTTATATCGACTTCTGAGTTATTAGAAAGATTAAATTGTGAAAAATTGAAGCATTTTATCCCAGCTTTATAGGTTGAGTTGTTGCACATCAACAAGGTTGGAGTTCTAAGTAAACGAGGACAAAGACGTGGAAGTAGTGGACTGATGAACGAAATAAATAATGCTCATCAAAACTTAATGTGATATTATCATAAATGGATAAAAATCACACTATATAGTAATAGACAACATGCTTAAATAGAATGGCAGTTATACTAACCTTTCCCCTTTTTATTATATATCATTCCATGACCACCTATTTGGTGCTCATAAACGTTTAATCCTTCTGGCAGTTGTAAACAGTCTTCAAGAGACATTGAACTGGAATAGAACAGAAAAACAGCACTGTTGTATAATTGTATCTGGTATTAACTAATTTATTACTTTTTTGTACAACAATACATCAAGTAATTAATGTCAACATGTCCAAGATAAAACTGTTTTAACATAAAATATTAATGAAGGCTATAAATAGTTTAAAAATTAAGTAAGATTGAAAATAACATTTACATGGTAGTCATGGTGTATTGTATTGTTGATGTAATTTTAACATCAAAAAACAAATGTAATATTAAATTACACTGTAAGGAATCACTGCAATGGAATAAAAATAGACACACATTATATACATGTTCAATAATATTAATTCAGGTGTTTATAACAAATAGAAGAGTTGCATATTTTATAATTATATTTATTCATTAATAAATGTCGGCTTTGCATTTTGCATATGTTACAACCTATACATTCCAGTTTACATAGTAGGTTTCCTCAGTTAGTTTAACAGAAAACTTTTCAATATACATATAATTTAAATGTACCATATCTGAAATTCAATGAAAATTTCAGTAACATTTGCCTATTATTAAGTAATAAACAACCTTTTAGATTTCATTTTAACTAAATTTCTGTATATTTATGCTTCAGACCTAAACATAACTAAGTAATAATTTCAGTTATATAAAACTGACATCTAAAATATACATTCAAATTTATGTTAATGCTAAAAATTAATTTTAATGATATACAAATAAATTATGGCTGCCATCCAGTTCTATTTTTTTACTTTTAAGTTAAACAGTCTATTTTGTAAGCATATCTATTATAAAATGTGAACAATTAATAATTATTTGTTATCATTTCATATAAAAATATTCATGCCACATATCTCATTTTGCATATCGAATATGTACTAAATTTGATTTAAAAAATCTCGACTTTCCCTAAATAATCAATGCTATTAATGTGGCTGCAATAATGACATATGTCCCATGTTTATCATTAATTATGATATTAAGAATTTAAATGATATATTAAGTAAAAATGAGATGTGTCATTCCATGACCATTCAGCAAATGTGAAATATTTGTTTGAGACCAGCCATAATTCACTTTAAAATAGATAAACAAAATTATCCATAATAAAGTTACTTAGAATTTTTTTTCAATTATATATATTTTTGGTTATATTATATATTCCAATAATGCTTAATCTGTAAATTATTTAAACATATATATATAATGATATAAAAGAATATTTTTCTGATTTACTATGTGGTGGTGTGTAATATAAAAATAATAATCTGGTTTAGAATGAGCCACAAATTTTAAAGAGAAAAAAAATATTATTTAATTTAAATAATGATACCTACTTATATAAGTAGTAAAAATTGTATTATATATACTTTAATCATGATCATAAATCATTAAAATAGTATTTATTATGGTAATTTTTTTCCTATATAAAAAATTAGCTACTTCTGCATAATGTTTTGTATAGAAGAGTCTAAGACAGTATAGCCTACTCAGTATATCAAATTACTTAGTAAACTGGCAAAATAGGTCATTAGAATGTATTAAACATTGAGAGTTATTTGTATTTCCTAAAAAAACTAGCCAGAAAACCTAAACTATCTGGAATTTTTTATTAATGGAGATAAACTCCAAACCACCTGGAATATTAAAGATATCATGTTCATGATCATCTATGCAAAAAATCAACGATAAATATCTTTTTAAACCAGATAAATTATTAGTTATATACCTATTTCTATTGAAAATTACCATTTTAAAAACCCAAACTAGCTGGAACTTTTTATTACTTTAAAAATCTTTAAAAAGATTTATATGGTTGATTTTTTGCATAGATGATTGTGAACATGATATCTTAAATATTCCAGATGGTTTGGAGTTTATCTTCAGTAATAAAAAAAGTTCCAGCTATAGTTTGGGTTTTTAAATGATATTTTTTAATAGAAATAGGTATCTACATAACTAACAATTTCTCTGGTTTAAAAAGATATCTATGGTTTCACATGGATTTCAATTGAATATATTTTCAAAATAATATCTATTGCTATTGTGTTACCTGTAAAGAAAAGGTTAAAAGAATGAAATATATTACATTTTTTGTATTTTTTATTATTTTGATTCATATGTATATACAAATTTAATAATTGTCAATGTTATTGATTATATATATTAGATTTAAAAAAATAACGTTTGACTTTTAAAATATAAATTTTTCATCAAAGATTCATAATATGTTTGGATGGATTAAGAATCATGATAATAACATTACATAACAGTAAAGGGTTTGTAGTAATAACCAAAGTTGTCTAAACTAGCATCAGCCTATGCCAAGGGGGTGGGTGGGTGGTTCTAATGATCAAAGAATGATGTTGGCTATAATTTCATAAAATTTTCAGTGTATAGGCTATGTCATGTCATTAGGTAGGTGCTATATTTTTATGATGTGTGTTGGAAATTGATTTTGAAATATTGTCAGATAAAAATGTTTTAAAACTCACTTTTTTGTAAAAAAAATAAATCCCTGAAAGTTTCAATACATATCTTAATTTTGCCAATCAGAATTAATTAAGACAATGCAGAACGAAACATACACTGTAAGAGGCTATTTAATTTTTTTTGAAGTTTTATTTATGAAAATAATATATTATTTGCGCAAAACGACAAATTAAAAAATAACATTTAAAATATTAATTAAATTGTT
>JAUZND010051688.1:0-19375 GCA_034780555.1 Coelogynopora nodosa | reverse complement strand
TATGTACAAATGACTGTTTTTGTATGTACAAATGACTGTTTTTGTATGTACAAATGACTGTTTTTGTATGTACAAATGACTGTTTTTGTATGTACAAATGACTGTTTTTGTATGTACAAATGACTGTTTTTGTATGTACAAATGACTGTTTTTGTATGTACAAATGACTGTTTTTGTATGTACAAATACATTTCAAAGCATTGTTTTACATATTGATTTTACCATTTTACGTTACATTTGTTATGTAATTATTTCATTGCGTTTAGCTTTACATTTACCGCTTGACGGCGCTTCATTTGTCAGAAGAAACTTATTGTACACATTTATTTTAGTTCGTTTTTATATAAAATAAAAAGATTCTTTATCTGGTTTTCTCATGATTCAAAGTTTTGTTGCATTATGAGTCGAGTGAGATTCCTTTACTGCAGAAATAATTGTTTGAGAATCTCGAAAAGTGGGGTGACGTGATTTACAACTGGTATCCATGTATTCATAGTATAAATATATTAGATAATTCAGGCAACCTAAGTGAACTTCAGATTATAATGATAATGATGGCAGAAAATACTAACTCTGCGTGTTATATTCCTACATATAGTAGTATTTTGAAATTTGCAAAATGGTGCCTTACAATCATTGTGAAATATATTTCACAATTCAGGGTCCTCATCTGCGTTTGTGCATATGTCAATCTAATTCCGGGATCTATGGAATTCTAGATGTATTATTAGTTGCTATTCGTCAATGGGAAAATAAAATAAGCTAAAAAAATGTTATGTATACCATCAATACAATTTAGATTACCCCAGACATTTTACAATATAATGGACCAGAATGACAGACTTTAACAATGTCCCTATTACTAAATTACCATAAAGGACTTTTTCAGGCACGAAATCATTTTTAATGTTATTACTTTGCATGTTTTCTTTAATATTTTTTGTATATTTTTAAACATATAATATTTTATAACTGTTTTCATTTAATGTTTTGTTTGTTCGCATAAATTAGTTGCATGAACTAGAGAGCGATAGTATTGATTAAGATCATATTTGGTGTGCACATTTTAATTTGAATTTAGTTGTGTAAGTTTTGAAGCTATAGATGCGTTTTTAATCTAAGCAGGCTCACGTAATTAACGTAACAGAATATATTACGTGTTTTATATATCTATTTTTACGTTAGTTATACTAAATAAATTGTTAGAGAAAGGGAACATATCTGAATGAGTATTGAGAAAAACCAGTACACTAATTTTTCTCTACACTGCTTAATAGACGAATTTGTAAAAACCTGTAGAGTCATAATTTCCAAAAAAAACTAGATACGTTTAGTTATGCAAAACAGTGATGTTAAACAGTAGTTTAATATGGTTTTTGCATAATGCACAATATTTGCGGTTGTTTGTTTATAATTAAATTACAGACTATACAACTAAATATTGTAAAGTTAAATGGTATAAAGAGCACGATACAGCAAATAAGCAAATGAAGAACAAGACATGCAGTCTTAAGAGAGGGAAAATTACTTTTAGTTTTGTGGTTGACTTCAATGTAACGCCTCTAAATACTACCAACTTTTAATCTGTATAAATCATGTATCAACCCACTCTAATTTGAAGCATCCCATCAGCAGCTAATCGCATATTATCATACTCCTCTCACACCTAGGGGAGCACAAAGTCACCCTCAAACATAGTAACCAAGAGATATGCGGCAGTCCATTTGCCGTCAACGTCATCGATATGAGCAAGATCCAGGTTAACTACGAGCAGGACGTCACTGTTGCCAAGTTGACCATCATCAAAGGTGAGAGCTCCGGATAATTCTTGTTGCGGATATATTCACCTATTTATTGCGAGTAGGAATGACTTCTTGAGGTTCGTGAGCTTGTAATTATCAAATCCAGGGTGCGGACAGACCCTCGAAAAACCTCGAATATAATGTCAATGGATTATTATTTTTTTTATAATACTTATTTTTCCAAATACTGTGTTTGTTTTGGGACTTGTAATAATTTCATTATCTACTATTTCTAAACTTGTTAACTATGTTTATTCAGTGTCAGTTTTCAAATGTATTGTATTATTTTTCATCGTACAATATTACAAAATTATATCTTTTTTTAAATATCTATAAAAAGACTCAAAAATAACCTCGAAAACCCTCGGATTTGATTTTATCTGTACGCACCCTGCAAATCAATTTTAATTATTTTAATAATTTTTATGTTATTTTGTACTGCTGTTGTTTTACTAACAGATTTATTTAGTTTTATTTTATATTATAAATCAAGTTTTTACATCTTACATTTTGAGTAAAAATTTGCAGGTTGTACAAATATAATCTAGGAATAATGCTAGGAATATAATATGACTTTTTACAATATGGCTCAAATTTATATGTAATAAACAGGGCAGAAACCTTAAAAAACCACTTTTAATAAATTAACTTAAATTTCAAAAAAATTAAGAAATATTATAATATATTAGTCTCTAATATTTTTTAATGCAACACCAGATTCATTATTAGACCAAAAAAGGCGGACCTTAGCCTACGAAAGGAAAAGGATGTGAAAGGACAAGTTACCTGCGAAAAGTTGCCTCCGAAAAAATTGCCTTTAGGCCTTGAGCCATAACAAAATGGTTAATCTCTCCTTACTTCATTTTCAGCTTTATGCAAGTAGTGTCCTTAAATATCGCTAGATTTTAAATGCACTTAGATTTCATTTTCATCATATAATAACTGTTTCATTTTAATATTTTGCATAGCATGCCTTCCGCAATACAATCATTATATTATTTAGTAAACTTTGAAATTTCCAAATGTTTATTATTTTATTACTCGTATGTAAAGATTATGTATTTTACGATCCAAAATTACATTATTAAATTACAATGACCGTATGTTCATCTCATTTTTTACGTCATTGTTTATATAATAACCGTAATTACGTTTACATGAAGTTAGGTACATTTTAAGGCATTTGAAGGACATTTGAAGTAAATGAAGTAAATGCAGAATAATTAAATTAGGCAATTATAGTATAATACTATTAAATTAATGTACACATATCTACAGTTGTTAAGTATATGTTATGACATTTTAAGGACATTTGAAGACAATTTTAAGTACAACGCAGAACAATTAAATGAAGAAATTCAAATGTACTTAAAATGCTTTAAAGTGTACTAAAAATATTCTTAAAATCTACTTAAAATCTACTCAAAATCAACTTAACATGTCCTTAAAATGCTTTAAAATTTCATTAAAAATCTTTAAAATGTACTTATAATGTCCTTGAAATGTACTTATGATGTCCTTGAAATGTACTTATGATGTCCTTGAAATGTACTTATGATGTCCTTGAACCGCATGTATTTAGCACTGACAACAAGAGCTCTTCTGTTGGCCTCTCCATCCTGCAGTGAACACCCAGGAGGCTGGGCACGCCCCCCTCGACCTCCAAGTTCAGCTGACCACCAACACCTCCGACCACCAGAGCCAGCAGAACCAGCCGCCAGTCACCGTCCACCAACTGGGCTGCACCTCCGGCCTGCACTCCTTCGCCTACACGCCCGACACCGCGGGCAGCTATGCTCTCACCGTGAGCTATGCAGACATCTGGATCCCCGGGTCGCCCTTTTATCAGACGGCGGTGTGTCCGGTGACCTGCCAGGGGGCGGCCTGGGCTCACGGGGAGGGGCTGGTGAGCGGGGTGGTGGGCCAGAAGGCCTTCTTCACGGTGAATCCGGAGGGAACTGCGGGCCAGCTCACTGTCTATGTCAAAGGTAGGACCACCGGCCGCACTGTTAGGGGACTGCAGGTCTGAGATCTGAGTAAAGTATATCTAGTATAACATCCGATTTAAGTCTGTCGAAGACTAAAAAAGGACAGAGTAACGCCTGATTTAAGTTTGAATAAGACAAACTTTCGAGCATATTGATATTGTTAAGTGAATACGGGACAGTTGGCATTTCAACAATGTTGATAGTATTAATTGGATGTAAAATGTTGTTTACCCGACCCAAAAATTGGTTAAATAATTCATTTTTTGTAAAAATATTAACCGCTAAAGGAATTAAATAAAACAAAAAACTGTATTTAATCTTTCAAACATACTACATAATAAACTTGGGCGTTTTGAGTATAAATATTAATAATTAGATGGTTAATTTAAAAAACGCAAATGATAAGCAAACTTAAAAAATGTCAATTCTATTTCAAAATTCTTCATTTGTATCTATAACGTAGTATTCCTCTTTCTGTCCTTTTATATTATTTCTTCTCAACTTTTTTCCACAGAAATTATGACCTTTAATAAATAGTCATCATACTATATTTTATCTTTACTACATTACATACACTAACCTGATTGCCCTAATTAAATTATATAAATTCTAGATTACGTGTTTTAACATTTTTTTAGTTCTTACCAAGATGTGAACATTTATTATTCATTTGACATCATTTGACAGCTATAAAGATGTTTAACAGCTCCTGATTATTCCAAACTAATTACAGCATCTCTGTAATGCTCATTTCACTATGCTAGATTCAACATTATATTTAATTTAATTATATGTATATTGTATATGCATATAATTTTAAAATATGTAACTGATAATTATAAATTTTGTAGAGGCTTTTCAAAAAATCTACATTATTGATTATAACTATATTAAAAAGTCAATAATATTTATTTTTTCAATATCTATACAAATTTAAAAATTGTTAATATTAATTTTTAAGATAAAGAAAAGAGAAATGTTGTATATAAAAAACGATGCATTTGTAGAATCTGAAAATCAGTATTTTTAATAGATTTAACGGGGAAATAACTTCCCTATAGTCAATTCAGTAATAATATTATGTTGTTACATAATTTTAATTAATTTATATTTTATATTGATTTTGTGATCTATTATAATCGTTGCTGTAATCTTTAAGACTTTCCGTGTTACAACTTATTTGTTTTATTTATTTCATTGTTATATTTACCCTGTATTGCATGGAAGTCTGTTCAGCTACTAAGTAATATTTGTGTAGTTTTCTAGTGTTGTTTGCAGATGTCCCTGTGTGCCTAAGTCAATGTCGCTTCCTCTATCTCTCTCTCTCTCTCTCTCTCTCTCTCTCTCTCCGCAGAAGACCCCACACTCTTCCAGTTCTTCACAGAGCCCCCCCTTCGCCCCGGCGGCCCCCGCCAAGTCCACTACACCCCTCTACAACCCGGACATCTCCAGGTCCATGTCGACTGGGCGGGTAAACCTCTGCCCGACAGTCCTTTCGTGGTCAGAGTCATCGCTCCCAATAAGGTAGACGCGCTACATTTAGACAAAATAATTAATCTTCCGTCATAAGAAAGATGACAAAATGTTGCTTATATTTTATCCAATTATAATACATGATTGAAATGGTTACATGTTTTGTTAAAACTCATAATATTATTTACAAAAGCGCTGTTTTTATTGTCCAATAAAAACATTAATATATTTTTAATATATTTTTAATATTTTTTTTAATTTTTTATTTTATTAACAATATAAATAACAGTTTTCTACAGATAAAATCTATTATGTATGTTTCGTAGTCAAATTTAATTTGTTATAAATAATTATTTATTCAATTTATTCAGTGCATTACGAAAATTATATTTTCATTATTATAATTTCGTATAACGTTTTAATCGCGTTATTATTAACCTTAACTAATGAAATAACAAATATAACAAATGAAATAAAAGCCGCTTTAAAATCGCATTTGAATTTTGACAATAATTATTTTTTTAATTTTGTACGAAACTTTTCGATCATTTTCAAGACTTTTTATCAAAATCCGTTATATTATATATTTTAATATAACGTCAAATTTACTGAATTAGTTAGATTATTTAGTAATAAACAATTTGCTCGCATCTTCGAGATAACATTGTTAGTTGTGACTAGAGCGCCGATTGAAATTAGGATAATAAAAATTAGTATCTGTTGGATTATATTCTGAAAAATCTAGGCAATACGTGAAACGTACTTTGAAAACAGAATAAATCAAGAAACCAAACGTAGGCCTATTATTTTTGGAATTATTGTTAAAGCTTTAATTTAGCCGCAGTCGGTTTCTGTGGCAACCATGAATTTCAACCCTTCAGAAAATTCAATATGCCTGAGTTTAGCAAGTGTATTTTGATCGGGTTACAATCTGAGGCCATTCATTGAACACTCCAACTGACGACACGACACCACCAGTACCCCTGTGCAGTAACTCAGTGACTGGCATCTCTCCCCTGCAGATCGTCTGCATCTCTGACGAAGGCCTGCTCCAGGGGCGCGCTCTCGACCTCATCGTCGACCAGCCGCGCACCCTCGTCTTCAACTGCACCGCCGCGGGACCTGGCAACCTGCGCGCCGATGTGCGCAGTCCCAACTCGGCCAGGGTGAAGGTCCGTGTCAACCGCTCTTCCGACTCTGTTGAGGAGGGGGGAGGTAATTGGCAGCTGCAGTTCACCCCGCGGATGGAGGGGGATCACAAGATCGCGGTGTTCTGGGAGAATGAGCCGCTGCCGAAGAGTCCCTTTCTGGGCCATGCGTTGGTGTCTTCCGATCACGTGGATCATGATAAGGTGAGCAGTAGTAGGGAAATGTAGATATCTGGCTCATGGCTCATCACCCTTCCTACCCTAACCTTACACCCTTTCCCCCCCTCCAAACAAAATTATTGGTGAAGAAGATATCAACTCCTTTTTCCTTCACACGAACATGATCGATATTGTGGGGCACCTGATTTCATGCTGAAATGTGACGAAGTGCTTAACACGAGCAAATAGCCAACCATTCACTCTGAATAGTTTAATCGTTCAATCATAAATATCGGTGCAAACGGTTTCAAGAGTGGATGGTACCTCCGTGAAGCCTATTCAATGCTGGTGGTTGATGGTAATGCGAACAAGAGAAACCACGGGGATTGGACGAGCCACACTTACTGCAGAAATTCCTCATTAATCACATAAGGAAGTACATAATTGACACATTCATATTGGATCAATTAATCATAAAATGTACAATAAATTCCTGTGTCCTGTTTCAAGGATAAACCTGCTTGGGTCGATAGAAATGTAAGGTTTCCTTTTGGATTTCAAGCAACTCGGCTACTCGGAAACGGGTACTTGATGTTCCCCAGCTCTTTCACCCGGCTTGCAAACGACATTCTAAAACTAACACTGTCCATTCGACTGTCACTGCCAACTATTGTTCAACATTAAAAATATGCTCTACGATTTTATCAACTGATAAAATTGATTTACCTTGGTGACAAAAAGCTTATAAGCAAAACGGAAAAATGCAAGGAACTACCAAATCACTAGTTTCATTTCGAGTTAGATTTACTAAAGAAGATTGTGTCTAATAATGATATTGACATGGGCAAAAGATTTGATAGCACCTCGACCAGTACAGACTGTTTTGGAGAAAGCCTACTGACTACCTTGATATGCATCCTCATTGATGTGCAACGCATTATTTATAGACTGCATACTAACTTTTTTCTTACTATATTAAAATACAATTTTTTGTTAAAACTTTATTATTAGAAGTTGTACATCATAAAAAAACATTTTGAATAATGAACGACATTTTTCCAGGCAACATATAGTTATCATTTATATGTAAAATTATTAGGCTCCATTTTTTTTGTTAATTTATCAATGAAAGAGGGAAATAGCACGACTAATTGTAAGAGGCCGGTTTGAACAATGCAGCAATAATAGACCTATTTGTAGCAATAGACCTAATGTAGCAATAATAGACCTATTTTAAAGAATTTAAGTCACAATTTAAAAGTGGAATATGTTTTGCTAACTCTTTCCAATTATACAACAAGTACTTTATAATAGTTATACAATTATATGAACAATATATAAATATTCATTAACGTGAGATGTTATATATGAAGTACATACATCATCTTGACATCTATTTGTAATGGCTACTCTTAATTGTAGCAGCTCCATGATAAGCGAATATTCTCCTCGGAAATCCAACTATAAAACACTATCCCGATACCTAGCCGCATAGTTCGAGCTAACAGCAGTCGATATATTAAGTGTACCACTGTACTACTGTACACTGTACCACTACCCTGTACCGGCCCTGGGATCGACAGGTGATCCTGAGCGGCGAAGGCCTCACTCAGGCGCGCATCAAGGAGGAGGCCGTATTCTTCATCGACTGTAGACAGGCCGGCTCTGGGCAGCCCAAGGTCACTCTACAGGGGGACAAACTGGCCGTTGACGTTGAGATCTTGGACCTCTCCAGCCGGCGATATCGGTGCTCCTATATTCCGGCGGTGCCTGGTAAGCGGGGGAGTGGGGGGGAGTAGGAGGAGTATAGATGTTGTAGATTTAACCGTTGAAAGGGTAGCCAGTAAAAATAATTATGTCATTGTGAATAAAGACGAAGTTCAAGTTGTTGTCTCAATGTGGTTTTATTTTAAATCTATTGGTCTAACTCAATGCTAAATCTATTGCTTGTATCAAGAAGTGGAAATTCATTTGGTTAGCTAAGCCGCCGGACTCAGAGTGCTAATAAAGTGGAACAAGGTACATACTAAATAATAGGCTATGTAAAACGACAAACAAAATAAGTAATTTAAAATGTTTCTTACATCATTTTTGTGAAACTCTGACTTTAATATTATTCTTCGGTCTTTATTCATTAACTGAATTTGGCCTTAATAGTGTCTGAATTGGTCTGTTTCACGAGTACAAGAGATTCTATAATATGTTACATCTGTCAGTTTCTTTTTGTAACAAGGTAATCAAGTTTAGAAGTTATCAAGTTATTATTATTAATCAATGTTATGATCCGTATATATATATTTTTGTTAATTCTTACTATTTTACTTATTTTGCAGATGCTTCTAGCTACGTTACATTTTTTTACTAATTAAGTTACATTAATTGGTTTGTTTCCTATAATAGAAATTATTTTACCAATATTTGAAATTATCAATCAAAGTATCTTGACTTCATCAAACAATTAAATTAATAAAAATGTTTAGATAAACTACAAGAGAACATTATCTGACATCTTAAAGTTGACTTTATGTTATTTCCGATTAAATATCTGAAGGATTTGCATTATTGTAAATGGTATTTTTAATTTTTTGTCAAAACAACAGAATATTTTAAATCTTTATTAAATATTGAGATTAATATTTAATTGTTGATGAATATATATATATGTACCTAATTTCAAGTAAATTTTATATTAATTGATATTGCATTAAAAATACGCATAAATTAATTAATCATCACATTAAATCACCAAACATTTGTTTTTGCCTTCATTGTTGTTGAAGTATTACCTAGACTTTGTGTTTTACTTCCCTCAGTATTACTGTTCAAAAAAATTATTTTTTATTTTTTATACAGTCTATTACAAAAATGCGGATAAACGGGCTTATTTGTTTAAAACAACGATTCGTAAATATTTTTTTAATATATAATTTGGAGCATATTATGTTATTAATATTTAACTATGTTTTAATTATAAATTGTTAAAATAATTCGCTCTCTCACATGAATAATATAAACTGTGAGCAAGCTGGCAGATATAATACAATGTTAATACCATAATTATTTTCTTTACTGAAATAATGTAAAGCATTCTGTAAGAGAATAGTCTAAGCCTCTTATTTACGAATACCATAGTTATATAGATAGAGTGAATTAAGCATGCAACCCCAGTTTATATATACCGCCTTATTATACATAAGCAGATTTCATGATGTGATATTAACGCATATATTCTCCACGTTGCACTGACCGCCGGCTGCAGGCAACTACCTGCTCACCATCATGTGGAGTGATCGCCAGGTTCGCGGCAGCCCCTTCAAGGTGGCCGTCCAGGGCACCTCGGAGGCCTCCAAAGTCGTCTGCGTGCTCGAGAAGGCCGATCAGAGCGATAAGGCGGACCACCCCATCACCCTGCAGATCAACACGAAGGAGGCGGGTCCGGGGGAACTTACGGCCCACTGTTCGGGCAGGTCGAAGCCGGCCTATTGTGAGATAACTGATCTCAGGTAGGGGATGAATTTTGATGAGTTTCTATGTATTACGTATACAGGCTTGTCTTAACCCTAGAAGTACCAGAGAGGGGTTATGGCGGGGGGGGGGGGTCAAATTGACTTACTAGTGTTTGATTATTTGATACTCAATATCTACTGAGGGAATAGTTCTGGCATTTTCAATACATCCCGAATTCTTAGAGCACTTTGGCTTCCATATATTTGTGTAGAATACAAAGGAGAACTAATGACTTAGTGGATGACTCAAAATATACTAGAAATTATATTATTCATTTACATGCTTGAATACTTTCTACTTAATATTTTTGTCACTTACTTATAACTAAAATTTTATTAGTGATCAAAACCCGCTTATTTCACTTTATTAATTCCCCCTATCTAATACATTATAATTAATTATAAGAACGTCATTTGGTACAGATGGTCGATATTTTAGTAAACTGCCTGAACTGTTAGCACTAACACTGTTTACTTAAACATGGTTAGTTTGATAGACGGAAGTTGTGTGTTTTCGGGATTCGGCAGTCACGAGAGTACACGTATGAAAGATATTCTCCAGAAAAATTGCTCACAATTTCTAAAAATACTTGATATAATATATGCTGAATTCGAATATGTAAAAATTATACTCTTTGAACGACAGCTTTTACCATCACCGCTAAATTTCGACATAACGATTGAATAATTATTTTTATGATAATGAAAATTTTTCCGTCAGATTATTTAACTTCGTCATCGCCAATTTCTACACAATATCAGCACAGCCCTTGGAGTACTATTAATACTATATGTATATTTATAATTAAAGAAGGTACAATATGCTAGGTTATGATTGATTTACTCTCTCTTAATATTATCTTTCGAATTTATTCAAATATCTTCAATTTTATTTCGGGTACTAATTGTTACTCAATGAAACGTCCTAAAATTTTAATTCAATAATACATAATATAACTAATTTAAATTACCCATTGGCGAAGTAATATAATAATTACATTAAAGAATTTAGTTAACTGATTTTGTAAAATGCTTTTAAATCATTTTTTAACTCTCTCTAAATCTGAAACATATTCTAGTTCGTATTTGTTGAACTCCGTTTACTGATTTAATAGGCTTAATTAATACTTTAATAGTCTATTTGTACATAATTGCATTTTATGTTACTTATATAGCAATCTTTTTGGATTTTATATTTACTATTCACTGTGTAAATCATTTAATACTGTGTGCTTTGTATTTGTTATTATTATTATGTTTTATTTGCCCTGATGAAGAATACGAAATCTAGATGGAGAATTTGAAAGTTTTTTTGTTTTTTTTTTCTTATTAGGGAAATTGTATATTAAGGGGACCTTATTGCATAATCAACTTTAGCGATTTTTTCAGTCTCTCTCTTTCTTTCTTTACTTGTTTTCTCAGCAATTCCTGCTTCACACTGACGGCCACACCGCAGGAGTTCGGCCGCCATATCCTCCAAGTCAAGTACAACGGTTATCACGTGCCTGGCTCGCCATTCATCATCAAAGTCGCGACCAATCACAATTCGGCAGGTGTCAAGGTCACTGGACCAGGTGTCCAAAGTGGATTGGTGCACAACTTTCAACCACATTTCTTTATTGACACCAAAGGAGCCGGATCGGGAAATATAACCGTTACAGTGAAGGGCTCTCAAGGTTGGTAAAAGTTGCAAAAAAAATCATTTATTGAATTGTTTTGTTATTCAATGAAATCCCTGAGTAAAGAGCCATGGATTTACCTTTCATTAATGAAAATAATTTTTTAAAGTGCTAATAACTTTTTAATATTATATATGCAATAAAAGATAAATAAAACAAACACTATACAATTTAACCGCTACAAAAGCTATAATACAAATGAAATATAAACATAATTTATTATTTATACTCGACTTCTTCAATATAAAGCTTTTAAATCGATACTCCAGTTAAAATTAATCTATTAAAAAACACAAAATAGCGTGAAATATTAAAACTGTAGTAGGTTTATCAAATTGTCTACGTGTTTTTAATTACCTTTCGTAAATACACTTTTTTCTGCCTTCCAGTATCCAATGTCCTGCGTCGCGTATTTGATTATGACACTTCTCTTTTTTACAATCAAGTATGGTAATATAGTTTTACAATACAAACTAATACGTGCATTTGAACTTATTGTATAAGTCCAGTAAGAGGTGCCTCAGATTCTCAAAAACTCACGAATACCCACGAAAATAATGTATATTATGAAAATTGCTCGATAAGTGATCATCAAATCAAATATTACGTGCATCGAAAATTTCAGGCAAGGATAAAAATTTGTCTTCATTTTGACTTCAGTTTCATTGTTGGAGACCGTTAATATTATATCACAAAAGATTATTAACAGACATGTACCATGTTCGATTGATATATAAATATTATTTGGTTTTTTGGCAGTCGAGGTGTTGACGGGTTTCTCTATTATATTTGAAGCAACTGTTGTGACTAAGGGGGACACAATGCTCCCTTCCCCTTAGCTTCACACCTCTATCTTTCCCTCTTATCCCCATCAATCTCCAGGTCTCGAGCAGATAAGGTTGGAACGTGTGCCTGGCAGTGATCGGACAATTCTGTGCACCTATGATCCTAAACCGGGGGCATATCACCGCATTATTCGGGTCAAGTGGGCGGGAAAGAATGTCCCAGGCAGTCCATTTACTGTGCATACCTTCGAGTCAGAAGACCAGCAAATGGAGTTCTTTGCTGGAACTAAGCGGGTAAAAAAATGTTTTAATAATATAACGCTATAAGAGTATAATTATTACATCCTCGGTATACCTGTATTTCTTGGTATGTCGAAACGATATTTCTTTAGGGATTTGATCCCATGAATTAGGTCATAATTCTAATTCTTAACTATATCAATGGTGGCAGGCCGGTTATTGCGTCTGGTCTTTTAAACAATTTAATTGATTAAGTTATTTTTGTTAATAAACGTCAGGAATACACCTAAAATTTGCAACTTTAGTTATTGTCTCAAATATAGTTTATTTCGTGCCATTTATGAATTTCACATTTCATTTATTTTTAAAAGTTGATGTCTTACAAGTTTCCAATATTTTTAAATTTAAGTGGAACCTGCTGTCCTCAAATTAAATTATTTTTATATTTTTTATTTTTAATCAATATCTCCTTATATTTTGGTACACTATTCTCATTGTTTAATGAATTTATTTTTATTTAATTAATCACTTATATTTGATTTCCTTCTCTATATATCTCTCTATCTCTCTCTTATCTTCTACCTTTAATTATATTTGAATAAATTTTTATTATAAGTCATTATTTTTATCCTAATAATAACAACTTGACGGGGTTGTTCCAGAACTTTGACGATGAAAGCTATCAATCAATATTTAAAAAATATATATATATATTGTAATATTGTGCCCTCTTTTTCTAGGATGCTACAAAAAATCCAGCCGGCAAGAAACAAAAGCATTGGAGCGCTCAAATATGAGATCCTTATTCGGTGAAGACAATTCATAACTTTCGTTTTAAACGTCAAATCTGAGTTACACACCTTAATTGTTCATTTTCTTAAATTTGATCAAATTTGACACCTGAATTTCACTATTAAATTGTTTCTAAAAGAACCAAAAATATTCACGATATTTGCGCAACTTTGTATAACGTCACAAACTTTTTATAAGATAAATATTACATAATGATACGATATCGTACATCACCTATTCCAAAGGGATAAAGCTATGAAGTTATCATCGATTGAAGTATTCAAATTTAGATACGACAGTTCTAAAGAACAGCGGTGTTATTGTTCTAAAACAAAATTTATTACTCATGTGATCATATTATTTGAAATTGCTTTAACTGTTTTGTGTTAAGTTATGTACAATACACACGTGTGGATATTTTTCTAGTTTTTTTATAAAAATATGATTCAGATAACTCAAATGTGAAACATTCTTTATCATTTTTGCTATTATTAATATTATTTAATTATTTTTTTATTATATCTTCAACAATTATTTTTTGGGCATATCAACTTCGAATTGTTATAAACATTGACTTCCACGTGTGTTACTTATTCAGACGGTATTTCTATTTGTCGAATATAACTTATAAAATGTTATCTAAATTATTATTATATTTTAATTATTATAATTATTATGGAAATTATATCCTAACAAATCTATTTAAGATAAGTATATTTACATTTTGTTTCAAAGACCATATTACAAATTGTTTTTTATTAAATTATTATATAATCGTATTTGTAATTTGCGTCTTTGTTTGTTTTTTCTTTGAGTTTTCAGAAAATAGACTTTAGGCTAAATTATAGACAAATTAACAGCAAAATTTATTATAGATATCAGAAATATTATAACTATAAGTAAAAACTATAGATTGAAACGCTGATATTTTTGTAATTAAACAAATATTAATTGATATCTTCGGATTACTGAGTTCATTTTTGCATATTTAATTTACTATATTGTTTTATTAACCCTTTAATGCCCAAACAAATAAATCCTTTTTAAGAATTACACAAAATTTAGATAGTGTACTTCGACTAAGTAGTAAAATCCAAATATGAACACAAATTACAGAATTTCTTTTTATAAATCACAATTTTAACATGTTTCAAAAAGGGAACATTGGGCAGTTCAGACTAAGTAAAGTATACTATGAGTGAAATATTCGAAAGCATTTCGTGTGTAACAGAACATATAATTAATGAAAATTATTGGCATTTGTAAGTTGTGTCTTTGGTGCAATGATTGCACCGCCCATGGCGACCAGCTGGTAATGTTAAGTGGTCCTGCTTCCCTTTGTGCAAACGCCATGCTGCAACAACCGAGACATTCAGTAAATTAGCGAAGAGACACCACCATTTTTTATTTTGCAAATGGGTTCTGTAGTCACTCAAGAAGCGATCGAGGAGGTCACCTCCTCCCATATGCTGGTTCTAAGAACCAAACATGGTTGGTTGATTTATATTAATATTTATCTTTTGCTTTCCGCTCTAGCGTTGAACTTGATTCAGTGATGCAGCT
Source organism: Coelogynopora nodosa (assembly GCA_034780555.1). Lineage (NCBI taxonomy): Eukaryota > Metazoa > Platyhelminthes > Proseriata > Coelogynoporidae > Coelogynopora > Coelogynopora nodosa. The sequence continues at coordinate 4,240 of JAUZND010051688.1, read as the reverse complement.
CCTTGATAACTCCGTTTTTCTTCTACTTGAGAGATGTTGGTTTGGAATTTTTATTGTTTTTTTGCCCTTCTAAGTCTTGTGTAACACCAAAAGTATGAACTTCTAAATCAGCTACTTCATTCACGCCAGCGTCACCAGGTTCATCTTCTTCATCAGTTAGGCTACTTCACCTACGTCTTCTGATGGCAAAAATACAATTTCAGCCTCTTCATCGCTATCCAGTTGAGCAATTAACTCCGCGGCTTCTTCAACTGTGTAGACCTTTTGGCGAATTTGAAAGTACAATAATATATTTTAATTATAGATAATATAAATTATAAACTGCATTATAATTACATGACTGGATAGTCTAGAGGTAGCGTGATAGTGGACTGACTGGGGTTTCTGTAAAACTTTTTCAGCTTATTTATAAAACTTTCGACTTCTTACAATTATAATATATATCACCCGCTTTATATAATGTTGTGTAATACTATAGTCTGAACCTCCTACTGTTCCATTTTTGGAAGAATTTCGAAAATTCATTTTTGATAACATTGTCAACGGTTTATTATCATATCCTTTTTTATAGTTTAAATACCATATAATGACAAGTACTACTTACAAACTTATTTAAATTATTTCAACAAAGCATACCACTATAAATAATCAACAAAACTAGCCGTGTTAAAAGTGTAATTTTTTCAAATTTCAAATTGCTGCCACACTTTGGTAATTCATTTTTTTAATTATTATTATATGTAATAGTAGTAATATTTTTTATAATAATATAAAAAGAAATATGATTTAAATATTCCTTTACAAAATATGTTATATTCATAAAAGAAAGTTCCAAAATTGGAACCTTGGGCATTAATGGGGAATTAAAGTAATCTCTCTTTTCTTGACGATTGTGACATTAAAAAAAAAATGTTTTTTTAATTATAAGTATATATTATATAATAATATATAAATATTTAATATAAGTACTTCATTCAACTAATATACTTTTCTGATCAATTATATATTATATTATTATTATAACCGAAAATATATATTTATCTATAACTTCAATACACATTCTTTTCGCTCGAACTGTCTTGAAATCAACATTTTATTGCTTATTATTATTAATAATATTTTTTTATATATTAAATACATTTACACATATTATATCTCGCATCAACAAATAAACTAAATTGCTATATTAATGTAATAATATAAATTTACATTCTCACTCTTAGATGGACATGTATATGAACATGTATCGTGAAGCTTATTTTCTATATATGATTGATTTAATCTCTATGTACACAATATACATGAAGCTACATGGTTCATAACTACAGAAATGTTAATCAATAAAAACACGTATTCTTCTGTCAGAACTATGTTAATTTTCCGATGGGATTCTCATGTTGTGTGTGCAATAATGTGTAAAAATTGGTTCTTTCTGTTTCTTTGGTTGTGTTAGTTGGATTGTAGCAGGCTATTATGGAAGAAGCTGGGTATGTGGCTGAGATAATTTTAGTGCAGACTTTTTCTTTTTTTGTCAGGGCTTGTATGACTTGGGGCTAATTGAAGCATGCCAACTCTAAAATAAATTCATTGCTTCTGTTCTTGTCTGTTGAGCTTGTCACAAGCACAAATATTTTGGCAACCTAAATGTGTTTGATGCCTTTTTTGGGAAAAATTCTGTATTATTGTTCACATACGACAATTATTCTTTGTTTTTCCGCTAGGCTAGTTCAAAGATTTTATTTTTAAGTGAGAAGGTTATGACATAAAATGTTGATATCAGCCATGGTCACAAACCTATGTATTATGAAACACTTATGCAAATCGAAGTATTAAAGAGTTACAGACAAGAAACACTTATTTGGGACAACTTTTGCGGCCCTGGACCATGTTTAAAATGGAATTTAGCATTATTATGTACTCTATGATACCCGACATTAGGTTGAGGGATATATCAAGTGGATATGAGAGTGCACGAATACGATAGTTCATGGTAAGAGTTGGAAGCATCAATACCATATCTACGACCACTTACTAAATAACATTTACTCGGATACGACATGGACCGTTGTTGAAATCGCCACATAGGAAGTCATAGCAAGCTAAACATTTTTTTTTTGTGAAGTAGGGGTGTGTGATTCAAAGTAAACATAATCCCTACAACTTATATGGAGGATTTTATGTCAAAGTACTTATTTTTTGGTTTACATTGTATGTTCTAGTCTAAATTATATTTCACATTCTAGTTTATAGTGTTTTGTTTAAGCGTTTTCATAACTTAATAAAATTATATATTTTAAACAGAAATATTTCTCTAATGGCGACATAATCGTCTCAAACAAGGACGGGTTAGTTTTGTTTGGCACATTTCGGTAATGAGTCATTTATTTTTATAAGGGTTTTAAAAATATTTAATATTTTTCTGAAATGATTTTAGTTGAAATTTATTTATTGTTTATAGTATAATGTCTGAACAAAATGAACATTAAAAAATATTATTATATTTCAATTTATCTCGCAAATCATCCTTTACTTTACAATTTAGGTTCGTTTGATTTTGAGGATACTGGTGAGTTGACTTAGTTCCTTGTGAATTGTAAATTTGAAGTGTAAATATGTTATTGTTAGTATTTATGTAACTTTTCATAATTGTTGATTATGTTTAACATGTATATATAAAATGATCGATGCAGCTATCTCATATGTCAATATTCACTTACTGGACTGCATGCCGCATGGACTGCATGGATTATATGTGTTGTGTATACTGTAAGCGAATTTGTACGGTTCGCAGATGGAATGTACCAACAACGAATTCGTTGATGATACACCCCGCTCGCGAACCGTTTGTACCAAAAAGAAATATTAAATAAATTAATATTAACATAATTTTAACATTTTGACATTGTCATTGTTGTAATTTTGGAACTTGTTATTGTAGCAACAATAAAATTATATATTTTTTTAAATCAATTTCAAAATGGTTCAAATTTATTTATTGAAATATTAAAACAATTTGCAATTAAATATCAATTTTAAGTCAACTTATTAAATTATTGTACCAACAACAAATTTTAAATTAATAATTATATTAATGAATGTTGGTGACCATTACATTTTAGTCATTACTAGAGCTAGAGGGCCCCAACCAGACCGGGACTGGTTGGCAAACAAGCCATCTGCTTGGGGACTTCACAAATGACAATGTCTGCAAATGGTTAAAATTCTGGGACTGGTTGGGAAACAAGCTGAGTGATTAGGGATTTCACGAGTGTCTGCAAATAGTCAACTTTATTTAGAAAAGTCCCCAATTGGTTAGGGTACTCAAATGGTTGTCAAACGTCAGCCAGCTGGCCAATTGGGGACTTTTTAAATGTCCACAACTGGTTGGTTTAGTTGCTGACAGATTACAGACATGAGTTAATCTCTTAAATTCATTTTTATTTTTTTTCTGATTTTTGTTTATAAATTTAGGCTACCATAGCAACATTTAAAGAGACAAACAAAGTTATAACTTATAAATACACATGAAAAGTAAACTTGTTTATTGCTCTCATTATTATATTTATTTAATTACAGATTAGCAAAGGTCTTTTCCATTACAGATTTCATATAGTAATTATACAGATTTGACTCCATATTATGCAAATCTGCATTATCACTTTTGATTATGCATTTTAATTAATTAGTAATAAATATTTAGTAAGTCTATTTATTTACTAGTAAATTTATAATCAGTTAGTGTGTATTGTATAAATATTACCATATAGGTAGAGATAGAAGGTATAATTAAATGAATGAATTATAAGTGACATATAAGGAATTACAGACACTCCATACCCTAGTCAGTGCATACCCTAGTCAGTGCGTACTCTAGCCAGTGCGTACCCAAGTCAGTCCGTACCTACATATTAACTGCTGTTTCTATATTACAGGCATTCTATTTTTCCGGTTTTAACCGGAATTCTGTTTTTTTTGGAGTCAGTTTTGATCAGTTTTGAGATCAGTCAAAATATGCAATAATATTATAGGGGGTTGGGGGGGTGTCTTGTCCAACCCACCTCACGAGGTCGAGCAGATGCAAGGGTGATGTAGATGATGCGAGGTTGAGCAGATGCGAGGGTTATGAATTCAGCGCACCAAAGATTAAAAGAACAAAACAATCCTCCATCCAAACATTTTTCAGTAACACACAACATTGACAATCTCTGCTTCCTTCTAGACTTTTTAACACATCTCTTTT
>JAUZND010051677.1:0-19376 GCA_034780555.1 Coelogynopora nodosa | reverse complement strand
CGATTGATCCAATAGTTTTTGTTTTATTTACTAAAATATACACACCGGGGTCTCCCAGACCCCCCGTGGTCCTGCGCGTGTTAATAAACAGAGGACATATTTGAAAATTAATAAGATAACAGAAAAGAGTTTAACAGGCTAATATATAGATGTAAAAACAGTTTGATTTAAACCCATCCCTTTTCTTTATAATATTCATTGAACAGTTATTCACGTTTTCACCGCTAACTTTTGTATGCTTCATCAATATACTGAAAGTGAAAGGAAGGAAAGTACAGTAACTGCGGAAAAAATAGTTTTTTATTTTAAATTTGCTTTAGTTATTATTTTGGTTATAATGTTATATGAACGTCATTTTATAAACACTTAAATAACTTAGAACGAGATCTAGAATCGGAATGATTTTTTCGGTTTCGTTTTACAGAGTCGCTATCACTGAATCTGTAATCGTGACTGTATATATAGACAATTAATTAACCCAATCTAACATAGCGGTAGACGAATAGACTATACATACGGTAGGGGTCTTTTTATATGAATAAAAAGGCTGCATTTTGTGTCAATTATTATCTTAGTAATCAAAGTCGCTAGTCTATCAATAACTGATTTTGTTTTAGTATACTAACCAAATTCATAAGTTTTCAACTAACTTCAGTGCGTGCTCAAGTGATCAAAGAGATAACCTTGGTCAGTAACAGTAAGGAAATATCGAAACATTTGAGATACTAAATGGTTCAAATTGTACATAACATCTCAATCTGACAATTACCATAGCCTATTCTATAATCTATAGATGAACATGGAATAATAACATTTTTAATGTACATTTCTACTTTATTTCCCTCATATAATTAAAAATAATAACAACTAACAATCAATTTCATAACGAATAACATGTTCTAAGAGTGGAAGCCCAGGACAACTAAAAAGGTTATTTCTAGTTTCGTGGCTTCTTGGAATTATAATATTTATCAGGTGCAGTGCTTACAATCATATTATAGAATACATCCAAAATTTAAACAATTATTTATAACTTGAAACACTTTCTAACGATACAAAGATATAAATATATCTTATAATGTTAAATATGTTAAAACAATTCTGCCAGTTGTTTTATGATGAATGTTACAAATATGTTAACATTGATAATGAAAAATCTGATGTTTAGAAATTAACTGCAATTTTGCACTTTGAACAATGTATCATAGTTAATGAAATTGATTTATTTTTATTTTATTTTATGTTTATTTTATTAAAATTAATTTTATTTTAAAAATAAAGTTTACTGTGTTCATTTCTAAGGCGCAAGAGAATTATAAGACTAACTAGTGGTTATAGACGATTTTTTATAAATGTGTCATTTATTTAAAAACTTAGGAATAAATTTAACCGCGATCGTTTAATATTTATACAAATATTGTCTTTTCACTCTTGATTTTTTTTCCTTTTTTCAATAAATATCCACATGCAGATATAAAGGAAATTATTTATTGTATGACAATAAATATATTTTTTTAACGTAGCCACTTGAATATTAGCTTTAATTCATACTAATTATTTACATTTCCTGTGTAGTTAAGGGCACGTTGCTTATAAAATTGATTATTAAATAGTTTATATACGTCATTAATTTAATAATAATAAACTAGTCGGCTCTTTGTACAGGTTTACTTTAAACTTTTGATTTTTAATTGTTTTGAACACATATAGCACCATATCGGTCAAACTTTGAACATTGGTGATTAATACCGATATAGTTTTCAATTATGGCTAAAAATCGAATAACGGTTATAAGTGACTTCAACTTATTCAGAACAATAATACATATTATTGCTGTAGCTATTTAGCTTATTCAATAAAGGTACAACATCTTATGTATATACGCATATATTTTCTTGCTTTGTAAATGAACGCTAATAAATTTGCTATTGTATTTAAAAGATTTTTTTTGGTTTTAATAACAATAGATAATTTCAATTAAAAAATAAAAAATGTTCTTTAATTTGACTGTTTATTAAAAAAAAGTATTAAAACTTAGATTTGATTAAAGATTGGATTTTCTTGTTATCATCTAAAATAACCTAATTATGAGATTGAAATATATATGTAAAACTTTGTAGAATAATTCATTTGTTTTTTAATTTCTATCTTGAAGTGGTTTCGTCTTCGCTGTCGTTATCTATCTTATAGTTGCAATCATAATTAACAATATCCCACAAACATCTGTTTTGTAAATATATTTGTCATTCCTAAATAATATGTATATATAAAGTCTTTTTTCTTTTGTATGTCCGAATCAAAATACATATTATGTATGTATTGGATGTGCTTATGTTATCTTTGTGACATCTGCTAGGTGGATTATCTAAAAAAAGTTTATTGAGTCGCAACGCTTCATATAGTTTGCTACTATTTAATAAAGTCTGAACTTGTACAGTTCTGTTATGATAAGCTATAATTATAACTCATGATACTATTTATTGCTCACATAATGTTAAGACATTTGAGTTATCCATTTTAAAATTTCATCAAAAAGTGTATACAACAATTACGGTTTCTTAATGTTTTGTGTCAATTTAGACAGCGTTCAATATCTAACTATATCATGCTATCCCAAAGTAAAAAAATTTCTCGTAAAATATAGATTATATATTTTTGTACCAGACTTAAAAAATTCTGTCTATTCAAGAAAATATACATGATTGATATTTGAACTTTTAAAGTGCACCTAAATAACTAAGGGTAATATTTCTGAAATAATTCCACCATGGCATTTCATGCATGAATAAAATAAAAATGTTAGTTGAAAAAATTGGTATAATATCTGACAATTATTGTTAAATGATACATTTAATAATTAAAAATATGACATCACTGTATATATTTACCCCGCATTTCATGTTGTTATATTGTTTGTCTGTTGTTGCTTTAAAAAAATACAAATGCACTCTATTGCAACATTAATATTTTTAAAATATTTTTTCCATTGAAAAAAACAATGAGTGATTACTATGAATTTAAATATAATATTTATTTTATTGATTGAATAATATTTGAAAATGATTGTTGTTTTAGCAGAATACTAATAACATAATGCAGTGATTTTATTGATCTTATAATATTATGATGGTTGGGTGTTTCACAGAATGAAAACATGTTTCATGTTAAATACGTAATGCTTTTAATAATACATGTATGCTGGCATAGCTACCATGGCGCAGGAATACACCATGCACATAGCCACTGTCATATTACCATGTTTTTAATGTATAACATTCCAAATTATGTACCATATATTATTAAGTTTAGTTATATTGTATTAATAAAAATATTAAATCACTTAACATTACTCGCTATTTAATTATAGACTTATAAATGGCGAGTCCTTTATTCGAATGTTAATTTTTAAACTAAATAATATAATTCAGTAGCTTTATAAATATATATTTATAAGATGTGCTGCTTCAGGTTTATATGATTTTATTAGTATTTATCATAGTATAGTATAATACTATGGTGTAATTGTATGTTGTTATGTCATAGTATACTATAAAAAAGGATTATGATGTGTTTGTATACCAGACCAATTTCTTATTAAAATAGCCTGCGCTAAACCCATCATAAAGTCATAGTACAACATTTTCATCCAGTAACCTGTAAAAATCGAATACCTTTTTTTAGTCCATTTAAAATCTCATTCATTTGAAAATTGCCTTATCTTAGATGCCAGAAATGTATTTGATGTAGCGTCTCATTGGAACCCCTGCCCCGCCCTAGGCTCAACTGATTCACAGTATTGTGCACCACCCGGGGGTCCTGGTGACAACCTATTCCACATTGGTGATGCACCGAAACACACTGCTCAAGTACAACGACTGGTCCTACGTCATCCTGGACGAGGGACATAAAATCAAGAATCCAGACGCTGAGGCCACCATAACCTGTAAACAGGTAAGGGGGACACACTCAAATGCAGATAATTCCCATGATTCGGGATTACACTGGCCTAGCATTTTTGGGAATTTAAAAAAGTTTAGTGTTTCGGATTTAAATTATTTTAGGAGTGTATTATTTTTTGTGGATAATTGTACTAAATTAATTTAGAATGGTTTTCGCCCTGCGTTATCTCCTGACTCAGATAATTAAGAAGAAATAACTATTTTTAAATTTATAAAAGCGAGTTTGTAGACGACACAACATTTTTTGGTTTTTTGAAGAAAAAAAATTAAAATCGGAAAAATAATAAAGAGTATGCGTAGTATGTAATCATATAATTTTCACTCTTTGAAATTATTATTTTTTAAATATAATTATAAATATAGGTTCTAAACGTTTTAATAGTGTTGTTAATTTTGTTCAAACATATAATATTCAATCTATAACATTTCATACACGAAAATATAACCAAAACATTGTTATTAAAAAGCAATAGGACACATTTGTATATATCTCTTTTTATATTAACCCTATATTTAGAAGTTAAAAACTACTAAATTAAGTTATCGTCCGAGCTGCTATCGAATAAAAGTTGTGTATTGCTCTGGTATATATTTCCTAAAAATTGTTCACTCACTGTGTAAGATGATTAGAATTGGAGTAGACATTTTTCAAGCTTGTTAGTGGTGAAGTGTTTTTTTAATACTATTTTCAATATTTTAACAGTGTTGTTAGCTTTTTATATGTATTTATGTTTAACTAAAATTAATAGAATATTTTTATTCTATTTTACAATTTAATTGAAATAATTTCTGACGTTTAATTTAAAGTTTGTATCTTGTTTTCTTATGTTTTAAAACAACATAATAGCTAATGTTATTCAAACAATTTCTTGAAAATTAAATACATTGTATTCGATTTAAGAAAAAGTATTTTAGATTAATGGTATTATAGTTTAAAGGTAAAGTGATGATATTTAGCGGACTTTGTAGATAATTATAGATACAGTTAATACATAGATTACTTTAAACTGATTGTTTAGGAACAATGGAATTATAATTTGTGAAGTTGTCTGTTTACACTTAGTAGGTAACCCTTTTTATTACAAAACGTAATCCTTAAAATGTTTCTATTTCTGGGCTGAAATTCTGTGCACATTGAAATATTTCAACTTAAAAATTAAACAAATGGTAAATTATTATTTTTGTTTTATATAGCTCAAGTATACTTTTAAAAACTTATGACTGAAAAGTCAGATTTATTAAAAAAAATTGGGAATATTATTATATTTACTATAACATATTGAACCAAAACATTACGGAGATCTTTATTTATATTCCGGTAAATAGTAATGATTATTTGGTGCACTAATTCACTATATCTGACTATATATTATAAATATAGTCAGATAATATATATAATATAAATTATATATTTTATTTTAGATAAAAATTTTAGATAATTTCGCGATATTATATACAAGTTTGTTATGGTTACTATTTTGGTATCTAGATGGAACGGCGGTGTTTTAACGAGCTAAAATTGTATTACATTTTGAAGGTTACTTACCAAATGTCAACTGTAAATTTAATAGATATTTTAAATAGTTTAACGCTACTTAAATTGATTTAATTAAACTACTTTACGCAATCATTTGTATAATACATTAAAGCGGAATTTGGGTTTAATTATACTTTTTTTCTAATGAAAAAAGCAAGTAAAATAAAAAATTAAATGGAACGTTTTACCTTTCGTGCCGAGCATCTAAATTTTTAGTAAATTACAATTTATTTCAAACTTGTCTTTGTAGCCACGCCTACAATAGACTTATATTTTACAAAATTGAACTATAATTATCTCACATATATAAAATTGTAAAAAAACTTGTGTTGTACATTTAATAAACAATTTAGGTTATTAATGATGACATTTATAAATATTGATAGAAATGAAAGTGGCTAAATTATTTATTAATATATCTATGCATATTATTTAGTATTTAATAAATATTGAATTAAGTATATCAATTCATTAGTATCATTTATACAAATAAATACTACTATTTAACAACTACCAATAATGATATTTAAAACACATTTTGTTAAAGATTTTCTAATCAGTATATAAAATATTTAAAAAGTTAAGAATTAGCTATATATATTTCATTTTTAAGACATTATAATTGTTCTATACTATTTATTATATTTAAAATTAATATGATAGAAGGCATAACAAAGATAAATGCGTAAGGTAATAATATATATTAATATAAATAAAATATAACATTATATAACATAAAACATTTCAATGTTATCAAAAGTGTAAGAATTATTCACATAGATGTTACTTCAATGTAAAATATAAAAGCATTACAATATATAACAGAAATAACCTGTCATACAAATATAATATTTTTAATAAGTTCTATTTAAAATAATATTCAAATAAAATATTAATAGTTTACTACAAATAAATACAAAATAAATTCATAACTTTCAAAATTTAATACATTTTTGAATAAATAATTATGATATATTAAATGAACATATCAATTAAAAAACAAATTAAGTAAGACAAACATATAAAAACAATTAACTGTAATACAAGTATGAAACTATGTAAGAATCAAGGAAGATAATTTTGATTGACACTGTATTGAACAGATTTATCCATCTGCAGACAGGTTTGGAATTTATATATATAGAAATTAATTCACAAATAATAACTATAGTGGTAAATGGTAAATAATCTAGCCGTCTGTTTTTATCCAGAGATACTTTCAATTGAGCATTTTATTATCTTAATTGTTGCACCTATGCCGCGCGTTTTTTCAAATGGGAAAGAATCTAGCCGCCCGTTTTTTATAATGATCCCACTCGTTCAATTGAGTATTTTCTTATCTTTATTTTGGCCCCTATGCCGCGCGTTTTTTCAGGTGGGAAACGAACCCATCATTTAATTACTCAGTTTCTGATAGCTTTATTTGATAAGTATGTATTGTGTGAAAAACGCACGGCAAAAAACACTTTTTGTCGTGTATTTTAGAGTAAAGCAGGCGGCAAATCGCTGCCCACGTGACTAATGGGCAGGGTGTTTGGACTAAAAATTGTTCTATATTAATCGATTTATTTATGTTACAATATATATATATATATTTCCGAATATATATCAAATATATATACATATTACTTCGACAACACGCTCAGTTCCGCACGCCACACAAACTGATTCTGTCTGGAAGCCCGATCCAGAACAACCTGAAGGAGCTGTGGTCTCTATTCGACTTCGTGTATCCAGGCCGGCTGGGTACCCTGCCCGACTTCACGGCCCACTTCGCTCTCCCGATTGTGCAGGGTGGCTACTCCACCGCCTCCCCACTGCAGGTGGAAACGGCCTATCGGTGCGCCTGCTTGCTGAGAGACGCCATCAATTCGCACCTGATTCGCCGCCTTAAGTCCGAAGTGAAGCTCACCCTGCCTGACAAACGGGAGCAAGTGAGTAGTCACTGACGGTTCAGTCTGTTATATTTCTGTGTTATGTCTCCAAATTGGGAGTGTGATCAGTGCTATTTGTAGTGAATTTTTTAATGGATAAACAAATGGATAGATAACCTAAAAATAATCCCTAACTATTGCAAGCGATTCGTGAGTGTAGAAACTTTTTTATTTTAATTAACATTACATACATAGAATTTGCTTTAAAATTGTTAGAAGTATATACTATACATTTAATTTAATATGTGACAAAAATATTTCTAAATTATTTATATCCTTTTTTAATGTATCGAAAGAAGAGGTGTGACTTCCGTATCATTTGTAGAATAAAATAAGGATTGTGAGCTGAAAATTTACCAGAATATTTGAAAATACTGTTAAATGAATTTTAATAAACAAATTAAAGCTTTATAGTTCTGAAATCAACTCTCTTTTCAAAACATACTACCTACGAATAAAAAAATTATCTCTAACACATAACGCTTTTGTTATTTTAAATTAACTGTATTCTGTTTTCCAAAACTCATGGTATCGTTTTTACTCAATCCTTATTTTATTCCCTATTTGTTGAACTTTTATAATTTATATAATTTTTAATAATGAAGTTATTAGTTAATAATAATAAACTATTTCTAATTATAGTTAGAAAAATTATAAAATAAGTATTTCATTTGTGATTTTTCAATAATAGTTCATACTTTATTATAATATTTTAATGTAGTGTACATTTTTTAAAAAGCTCGGTAGTTGTTTACATGTAAATGAATGAAAAATTATTTTATTTAGCGAAACTTATCAAGAGATACCCAACCTGACATTTTTGTTTTCTATTTTGATATTTGTAATTTAATATTATTTTAGTTGTAGTTTATGTACATAATTTGTGTGTATACATAATATTATGTACACACACATAATGTATAGTGTAAAAGAAAAGATTATTTTATTTATCTTGGCTAAAGTATTCCTTTATTCTTTGGAAAATCATGTTTGTCTAAATTAATTAGGGTTATACGATGAAACATGCACATGTCCGCTCCCGTATTTATGCACGTTAAGCCTTATTAAGATAATTAGTCTATTTTAGTCTATTAACGATCGTTTGAATATATTTCATAGTTATTTATTACTAATGTAGCTATATAAAATTATTAATACTTAGTGATATATGATGTTATAATAATAGATTATAACGGTCAAATGTATCTTTAACAAGAATATGTAAGTTATTAGCTGATTGATGCAAATATTATAATATTTTATTTTTCTAAAATTAAGATGTTTTCTGGTTGTTATTTAGCTCGCCAAAAACTAACACATTGCTAGTTTTAAATTCAACAATGTAGATGTCATAAATATTGTTTCGACATTATAATAAAGCAATCATGAGCATGAAATTAAAATAAAAGTTAAATATTTATGTAAAGTTAAACGTAATACCAGAAGTGAATCAAATTGTTTAATATTTTTACATATAATATAAACTTTAGTTACTTAAATTTCAAATTGTTTTGTTTTAATTTTTTAATTTGTAGTATAATATTTCCAATACTCTGCCAGCCTCTTTGAAACCATGCTTATGATCCAAATCAAATAAAGTACATACTATCCTAATTATATATTTTCTATCAACCGACTATAACTTTTTGTTTTACCGATGAAATTGTAATACATATTTATCTTCACATGCAGTGTCAGTTTTGAAATAGGATGTGTAATATACATATTTTAAATTTTTGCCATTCTCAATTAACTTAATTTTGGTTTTTGAACAGGCACTTTAATTGTGAATGAATTGTTTCTATATATTAGTTCCATTGCTGTATTAACGTCAATATTATATTATCTGATAAGGTTATGTATTTTTAGAAAACAAACATGTGACTGTTTTTTTCGTGTGTAGGCAAAACTTATACTGTCGAATGACAGCAATATGATTTTTTTCATACACAATTATAATACGACTTGTAGTATTAATCCTATGTTTGCTTTAATTATGTGTGACAGTTTCTATGTATATGTATCACTATATATATATATATAATTTTTTACCTAAAAGTAAAACTAGTTTTGTGATTGTATGTTTTAATGGAATACAAGTGTACACATCTAGTAAATAGATCTGTTAATGCTCCCCATAGCTCGAAATAGATTAATTTAAATATTGTACATAAGAATTATTCACAGTTATATAAATAAATCATATGACAGTTTTTTCTAAGAATTGTTTACATGAAAAATCAGTTACAATTTTTCCCACTGTAATTAAATATGATAAAATTAGAGTTTATACTAAACTAAACTAAGTTAATAATATAATATAATATATAACGGGAAAATCTGCCACTTGTCTACTACACTAATGCTCAAACAGACTAATGAAATAACTCATGAAATATATTTTAGAACATTGTGGAGTGCACTAAATAATATATAAATGAAAATATGTTGTAAATATATAGAAGATCTATAATTTAAATCCATTATTAATTAAAATGTTAAAGAGTATTTTGCCAGTACCTGTTTTATTCGGACAGTAGTTTACACTTAATTGATATGATCGAAAATCGCGTCGTAGCCAGAATACTAAAAAAAAGTTTGTGAACAAGTCTTAATAGTGCATGATAATAAAATAATAATATGATTACATAATTCGATGACACTGATAATAATTTGAGTCAGTGTATATCGTTGACTGCATTAGTTTAATGATGATGCAGCGGTGCCTTTTACTTTCTGTTGCAGGTTCTGTTCTGCCGTCTCTCCGAGTATCAACGCAACGTTTACAAAGAATATCTTAACTCGAAGGAATGCCGCCTTATTCTCGAGGGTCGATTTCTGGTACGTTGAATTCGGTATTATTTGTGTGTATGGGTTAAAAACATTCAACGTAATCATTAATCGTTGGATCAATGCAATGTCTACAGTTACACGCAAATTTGCGTTAAAATACGCTAAAACGCGATTTTTGAATTTTGAAACTAATTTTTTATCCATTAATTAAAAAAAATATTTCCCTGCTTTTCATTCTATCTGGATCTTTTTCATTCCACTTAAAATAATGTATTACTAATAATATCAATTTTTATTAAACTAATAATAATCGTATCAGAATATATGTTATAATAATAATAATATGCATTTCATACATTTATTTTTCTTACACTTCAACAATTTCAAAAAATTCACACATGATATCTTCTGGACTAACACCATAGAAGCCATTGGCTCCCTTTCTGGTTCCCTGGGGTAGTGGTGCTAATACAAGGCCATTGCTTGACTAACTAACTAACCAACAAACTAAACTATATTTATTTTTAATATTAATTTATAATCATTTTTTATTACAGAATTAAACTCAGTTAATTGTTTTTTTTGTATTTTTTAATATTGTGTTTATGCTTATTGCGACAACATTACATTGGTAAAATTGATATTTCCAATCTTTTATGGCTTAGTAGCTAAGCTTTCTTAAACAAAAGTGTTTTTCGACGAAAGTGGTTTTCCAGTGCATATAATATGTATATCATGTATTATCGGAAGCGGCAATTGAAGTTAATACCTTATTATTCTAAACGATTATATTCATATATATATAGGGAGCCTAAAGACTACTAATACATTTTGAAATAAAATTAATTGCCCTTCTCATTATATTTCTAAAAAGTGACCTCTTTTCTCATATATAATTTACAAAAGGTCCTCTGGGGATCTTTAGGAATATGTTCAATAAGCTCACCCCCATCTTCTCAACTGTGGCGATAATAGATTAGCAAGTATATTATAATCTATCAATAATTGATATACCAATTATAAAGCAAAACAAAACTGGTTTTGGAGCACGCTACTCTGTGTAATTAATGAAATTGCTGCTAATAAAATATTGGAATATTACACAGATTGAAGAAAGTTATAAAAATAAAATCTTTTAAATAAAGTTACCTTGAGTAAGTACATAATTAATGCTTCTTATCTTTTCAATACAGATGAATAATAAAAGCAGTCCTTAATGAGTTTAATAATTTTCCTTTGCACTGGCCTATTTATTAAAGTGTTGAATAATGGCATGAGTAATTAAGATAATAAAACGATATGATAGTTAAAATTTTCATTAAATATTCATGGAAATAATCTATATTTATAGATAATTAATTGGTTGAGGATTTATTTTGTCATAATATATATTTTTTAAATGAATTGAAGTTTTTAGGAAATAATATTATTGTCTTGAATTTTAAAGCATATAAGCCAATTATTTGATTTTTTTTTAAATTTGTTCAGTTACAAAACAATATAACTAAAAATCGCCTGCGGCGCTTATAATAAATATAAGTCCACAAATGTAATTTTTTTACACGATTTTTCGGTCTACAATCAAATGTTATATAAAATTAATATGTCCTATGTACAAAAAGGACAATTACAATCAGCCTATTTAAAAATATATTTGCAGACCTGTCAACTGTCTTGGGTTTTTTTATAACTTTTTTTAAAAATCACCGGAGGGCTCCTAGACTAACATTCATTAATAGGCCCTAAAGTAGTCTCATGCCAAATTTGGTGCTTTTATCCTCTAAATAACGGTAATTTCACTAAGCCACCTGACTATTTGACCAGGACAGTCCTTGTTTCATTGGTTTGTCCTGGGCATGTTTTAAATCTTGCATTTTATTATTAATCATTTTATCTTAGATAACTACCAAATAGAAACTCAAATTGGATAATAGTTATTACGAAATCCTAAGGAGGGGTATGTTAATCCTCGAAGTCTACGGAGTATATATTATAGCAATGCCTATGTGAAGGGTTTGCTTTAGTTTATTAGTTATATTTTTATAATGTACTTATATTTGCATGTATTTGTGTATTTATTTGTGCGTGCATATTTATTTATTCGTGCATATATTTGTATATTTTACACGTACATGCTTATAGTTCAAAGATTGTTCATAGAACATCTTCAAAACCTTATTATTTATATATTAAAAAATCTGTAGACTATGACTGAAAAATGTTAACATTTTTTATACGAAGAATTCAATATTTTGTCTTCGACTAAATTTATTAAAATTTTGTTTCATTTATGCATATCATATTTTTTACATTTTGTTACTAAGCTATCCCTGATAATGCTTTTTAGTCTATGACGGAAACTATACCTAAAGTGTTTATCTATTTATCTATTAACTATTTATCTATTATAATATTTAATAATGAAATTATAATAATAATATGATATTATATTTATTTTGTTTTCCCACTTATCCCTCAAACTAGTACTTCATCGATCTGAGTCAGAGTATTTAAGATTGTTATTTTATTAATTTGAAAATCCAAATTTTAAATACTGCGATTGAAGAAAATACACGAAAAGTGAACTCAAACTCCAAAAATTTCCTTATCATTTTATTAATTAAGCTGTCTTTCTTTACGTTAATCTAGTTATAGATGCAGAACTATTTCAATTTTTGATGAATGTTAGCAATCCATTTGATTAGCTCCTGATCATTTATAATATAACTCACGTCGTTGTGTTGTACCAAAGAAGTAGAACTAAGAAGTGTCAAGACTTGTCAATAAAACTTTTTACAAATTTAAAACATTTTAATTAAAATAGTATATCTGACATCTTCACATTTTTAGCGATGTCGTTTTAAATAACTGTTTTCTTATGGTAGTACATTACATTTTTTTATCGTTAATAATGGTCTAATATTTTTAAAATAATATAATTATCAGTAACTAAACAAGCTAAGTAACCTGATTAATTTGTGTCTAGTTTATTAATTTCAGGCAATTAATTCATTTTTTAGTTTACAACGATATTCCTCTTATTCAGTAGTATTTATTTATAATTATTTAAATAACAAGTCATTTGTTACTTACTATTGTAGTAGAACTGTTTATAATTGAACTAATCTAATTTTCGACAGATATCGAATACATTTTTTGTTTTATTCTTGTCACGTTTACCACGTAGTTGTGTTTTATAAAATATTATATGTATAAGACATTCTTTTCCCCTTCACTGTCTGATCACATTTAGTATACTCGTGTCGAAGAAATAGAATTGTTAATATGACTAGAATTAACCACATTAACTTTAAAATATATAATTTATTTCTTCAGCATAATATAATTCATTCATTTCAATAATATCACTAACTTTTATTTAAATTGAAATATTATATATATTTGCAGTTATTTATAAATTGCACATAACCTACACTATAGTCGATTTATAAGCTATAATTAAAAAGAATGAAATTCATCATGATTTAAACTAATAATCCCAAAGTTGTGCTAACTGATTTGATAACGATAAATAGTATTGACTTCAAATATTGTTCCTTGAGACATGATAACTGCCATTAATAACGAATAATTAAATATTGTTTACATAAATAAATCGGTTAACAGAAATATTCCAAAATTATCGAAATAATTTTTCTTGGATGTGGCAAACATGTAGAAAACATGTCGAACTATCCAATAAACAATAATTTTTTTAATTAACTCAAAGAAAAAACATTAAGGTACTAAAAATACGCTGAAACACATTTCAGAGAAAAAAATCAACAATACATCATTTTATTATACTTCTTGGGGAGTTTTATAAATTGATTTGTAAATGTGTACAATTAACTTGATGATGAAGATATTTTTGAATAAATAATATTGAGGTTTATGTTTAAAATGTGTTCCTTTGTTCGTTTGGTTCAATATGTTATTGAACAAATGTGTGTAAAATAAATTGTATAATTTAAAAATTTCGCTTCATTTATTATCATTTAAATTCTAGGACGTTATTTATTAATAATTAAATTATTTAAAATAAATTAAATGTAGTTTAAAATTTAAGAAAGCCTGTACATTCCAACTAAGATTATTATGTGATAAAAAAGACTATCGTACGTATTTGAACAAAATAAATAATTAATATTAGCAAATAACACACAATGAGTTCACTCGTTTCTCACGCAATTGGAAAAGCTATAGAAAGTCGATAATTGACAAAAAATGGCCATGTCTTCAAATAGTTTTGAATGACATTTAAATGGTGAAAAAAGCCAGAAATGTATTAATATATATGAAATAATTGTGGGCTAATTTTTTTCTTTTCATCAAATATAAATTACAGCCTTGTTTACAACTTTTATGTTCACTTTTAAATTTTGACTTTTATTTGCTCGCAATATTTGATCAAAGCATTTAAGCGATATATTATTGCATTATTTTAAAGGAGCACAAACAATTCTAAAAACCTATCAAATTATGTGTTTAGTAAGTTATATTTTTATTCTGTTTTTTGGTAAATATACCACAAAACATTATAATAGTTAAGAAAATGTTCAAATTAAATGTTCTCTATAAGGCGTGAAACCTAGAAAAAAGTCTCCCTGACATGCAGTGGGCGTGTGGACCCATAGTCATCTAGACATATCTTTTGATCTTCCTCCCCGCTGCGCAACCCGTCAGGTATTCCCAGGACTGATCACTCTGCGCAAGATCTGCAACCACCCGGACCTGGCCACGGGCGGTCCCAGCAGGTTCGGGGGCTTCACAGGCCAGGCCGACCAGGAGGAGGCCAGGTTTGGCTGGTGGCGGCGGGCTGGCAAGATGCTCGTAGTCGATTCATTGCTCCGATTGTGGCGGGATCAGGGCCATAAGGTGCTCCTTTTCTCGCAAAGTCGGGCGGTGAGTTCCTTATTGTTGGTTGCTTTTGTTGCCATAGATATTTTAATTCATACACTTATAGTATTATATTTATTGTTATAATTTGATTAAAAACGCAATATATAAAATTATACGATATAGAGCTAAGGATATAGTGCTAAAATAATATTATTGTTCTTCATTTCAATAGTTCGCTAAGAAAAATTTAGGAAATAATATATAGACCTAATAGTACACATATTTAATGTTGATTTTAAATTAATATTAATTTGGTTTATATATTAATGTATTTAAAATAAATGTCTTTTACAATCGTAATAAACCGTCTTTATGACTATAACGGTTTAATCTTCCCTTTGATCTGTAAGAAGCAATACATATTATAGAAACTGATATTATATTGAATGACTGTGTTTCAAACATTTTAAAATAAACATTACTTGTCCGGCATGAAATATCAGTAAACATTGACAATTAGTGAAACTTATTAAATTTTTGTTCTAGCTTCATGTAACACGTGTATAATGTTGTCTAGATCATTGTTTATAAATTATTCACAGAAATTAGTTTTAAAGGTAAATTAACAATATTTATTACTACCAATAAAATTCCTGGTTTATAATATATTTTTTTATATTTTGGAGTGTAGTTTAGCTTTGATATGTTTTTATTGAAGCCTTTTAAAGTTAGTAGTTATTATTATTTATGATGCACAATCAAGACAAATTACGAGGCAATTAGGCATACTGACTTATTATATATTTCTAATTAAATTGTAGTTAGAATTCATTTATAACTTTTAATGACTATAATAACTAAAACATGATTAATAGTAAACCACCAGATTGACCGATCAGACTATATTCTGCACAGGGATGGGATTTACTTATTTATATTTTAGAGAGTAAAAAATTCAAAAATAAAATTTTATGTTTAAGTATAAATAATAAAAAGGTCTTATTCAAAAAATGGTTAAACTGGTCTCTTTTATAGAACATTTTTATTCGCTTGAAAATAAATTTGAGGAAATTAATAATTTGACTTAACAAAGTAGTAGCTAACATTTAAAACTGTAAACGGTTTCAACTTTATTAGTTTTCAAGGTCAAACTGATAAAATCATTGTGCAACTTGCAAACATAGTTTTTTTATCATTAGTGAATTAACTATTGTTTTTTATTGAGATTACACAACTTTTTAAAAATAACTTTGTTTATTCCTTTTCCTTCCAGTATTATAGTTAATTTGTCTTAATAGAATAACTGCAATTTATAAATAATATAAAAACATTATCTAACTAGTTAAAACTGTTGAATGTATAATAATAATACCATTTACTGTTAAATTTAAATTTACTATAATTCTATATTTATTTTGGTTTACAAAATTTAATGAAATATGAATAAATCAAATATTTTCTTCAACATAATGTGCAATAATATATATGAGTTAAATAAATTTTTGATGTGATTTTTTTTCTATTTTTAATATATATATTTAATGAGTTTAGTGATTAATTTGATTTGTACGTGTGAATTTAACAATAAAGTTTATTATATTTATAGTGGTTGATTTTAGCTTTTCTCAGTTTCTTATTATTTTGAATTCCATCGATTACTTTGAGTGGTTTTCTTTTTTATGATAATTCCGATTAGCATTAATCAAGATTTTTTTTGGAATATGAAATAAAAAATCTTTTTTTTAATATTAAATTTTTGCATCAATGTTTATTTGAAAAATATTTTTTAAAGTTTAAATGGTTATAAATAATGTGAGTAAAACCATAAATATAAAACATATATTATGAACATCCATTTGCTTCGTTTAATTTTCCTAACATTTGAAAAAACATACAACTATGAACAAAGTGACTTGAAATCAAAATAATGTTCAATGTACTGGGCATGTATCTTTAACTTATATTATTATTATACGAGAAAGGGTACTTTTATTCCAAACAAATAAAAGAAAACTGAATGCATCGAATTGAAAATGTTAAAATTAAAAAGAATTTTAAAAATGGAAATTCTTACAAGCCTAATGCTGTAATCAATACAAGCCACACCATCATTCATTTAAAAGAAATATTAACGGTATACTATTAAGTGTATAAAATAAATTCATTTTTCGCTAAGCCGTATCAATAAATGTCATTCGTTTTAATATCGCAGCATGGTTTTTTTTATTTGATAAAAGTTGTAGGGATTATTTTTAATCGTAAAACGACACCCGCAATTATTTAATTTGTCAAAATTAAATCTGGATGCTAGAACTACTTTAGTAATAGCATGCTTCATTGTTATGGGTGGAATTGATACTAATTGACATTGATGCTAAACATTATTTTGTGATTTCGTTATTTAATTAATAGTCCGTGTATGTTTCAATACTATATTAACAATATAAAGTTGGATAAAATATGGACAAAGGTGCAGATAAAAATTACACACATGTTTCTATTCAAAAAGTATTATACGGATTAATTTGAAATTGTATAATATTAACCGCAATGAAAAATGGGTCAATGTCGTCCTTGTGTTCAAATTTACTCATTTTTTGATGGAACATATTTTTGACGATATCTGATAATAAATTTGGCTATAACAAACACGTTTATTTTTTAAATATTTTTTGGTGATATTGTATCACTTATAACGTTTATTATTTTAAACAGTTTTATTCTTAGACATATCTTTTGTCAGTTTTTAATTGAAATAATATTCGTTTATTTGAATGTAGCATATATTTTTGATACTATGTAAATATGTTTATGTATGGATTCAATAAATACATAGACATTTTCAATAAAAAGTATGCAATGGTTGTGATTAATGACTATTTAAATATGACATTTAAATTTAGTTCAAATGTTGTGTTTTTGATAAATTTATAACGTTAAAAATTAATTTAACTAAATTGAACGAAATTCTTTCTATTTGGATATTAATAATAATAAATGTAAATGCCATCATACGTAATGTTGTTTTAAATAGGCATAACAATATTTCAAAACACGCAACGTCTATTTATTAAAGATAACAAAGAAACTTTTTTATAAGTAAATTTTTAAATAAACTAATTTTTCTATAAAAAAATAGAAAATAAAATTCAATATTAATGTAATGTTCAAAAATTTTAGCTCAATCGGATGTAAACTTTTTGCATTAGCCTATGATTAGCCTAAGATTTCTTGTTTTGGCCTTACATTATTGACATTCTTTATTTCTAAACTATACTATGTTTTAACAGTAACTTGTTCGATCTGGTGAAATTTTGTTATGTGTTGCTTCGTGTATGTATTTAATGTACATTAATTATATATTGTGTATATTATACATGTATCTAATTAATGTATGACTATGTATATTATACCTGTATGTAATTAATGTATGTATATTGTACATATATGTAATTACTGTGTGTATATTATACCCGTATGTTGTCAGCAGTTTATAAAACTTTAAATTTAATAATGTTAGCAGCATATAAAGGTAATTAATATTCAATTGTGTTGCTGTCATCCATTCACAGTCCTGTGGGAGTCATTTTAATTTATTATAAAATTACATCTGTTATTTTGCAATTACAAACACAAAAAAAGTTTTTTGTATGATTAATTAGTTTTAAGTAATACATCTTATATTAAACAAAATATCGAAATAATCTGTTACAAAATTTTTATTTTTTATTAAACTTCGTCAACTTCATTTTGTTTTTCTAATTTAGTATTATTAATTAAATGTTATTAACTGTTTCTTAATTATGTATGAATGACATATTACAAATGTTTTATTCTAAATTTCAATTAATATATTTCACTCCGCGTGCATATCATTTTTTCCCAAAATGCAAGCTCATTTTTCTTATATATTGTGATCATATAGAGACATCTAATTGGATGAGAATGATGCTTACGATCACAAAGTTTATTGAACGTTCAACTTCTTTTTATAAAATATAACTGCAGTGAGTAATAATTCATAAAAAACGTCACTGTCAGACATAGGCCAAAGATGTTTGTTTTCAAACTTATGATTACAACTTTCTCGGTATCAGATTTCGTATGTAACACACGGTGAGTCTGAAGCAACTTTTTGTGAAGAAAAATTAGCCATCTCTGATATTTGATTTTTTCAGTTTCCTACATCATATGTATTCGAAATATATATAATTTAAAATATTTCATGGAGGGCTTTTTTTCTACAGCTATAAATTCAAAATGGCGGCCACTGAAACCGAAAGTACTAAATAACTCGAAAACGGTAGCATT
>JAUZND010051666.1:0-19377 GCA_034780555.1 Coelogynopora nodosa | reverse complement strand
TTAGGGCACTTGCATACAGAAATCAAGATCTTATAGCGATGGACTACATTGATTTGATAGAACCTGAAAATGAAGAATTGATTTACATTTTGCAATAAAATTTTTAATATGAAAAAATGAAGATTAAAGAAAAATTATCATAGTTTTATAATTTACTTTATAAATGTTGTAAGATAATTTATTACGTTGTCAAAAAACGTGCTTAATACAAAAATAAACTTTTATTTAAATTTGAAAATTGAAAAATTTCTATTGACCACTGCAACTACAATACTTGTTTTTGAATGCTCACATTTTGGAATTATATTAGTTTTATAATGGAGAATATATTCTACACACCTCGCAAGTGAACCCATGTGACACTAATACACAGTTAAATAGACCTCAGGGAATTGTATTTTCGAAAAAAATGCTTGTATGACCTAACATTACTGATACATTATGTAATTTTCCCCATTATTTACTTTCTAAGTTTTCTTTACATTGTAAAATAGACCGCAGTCTTGTATGACTTAGTTAATTTATGAAAAATTATGAAATTTGTAAATATTGAAAATGTTTAATAATGATTAATAGTGTCGCTTTAACGGAAATGGACAACTTTATAAAATCTAGCAATATAAGAGCGACCAAACATTTAGTCATTTTGTACAGAATCGGATCTCTTAAACCTTCGCGCACCGGGCAGTGGTTGGAACATAGAACCTGGTGTACGGGATTTCACCATATAAGATGTCCTACCAGAGCATACAGATGTAGGAACAGAAGAGTGTACCAAATGTACAAAAAGGTATTTTCCACTAATCCAGATTCGCGAACCGACATATCACGACTGGCGAGATATCTATCGGGTAATAGTATCGGATTAGTTTTAGGTGGAGGAGGGGCTAGAGGCGGTGCTCATTTGGGAGTAATTAAAGTGTTGAATAAGTTGGAAATTCCTATAGATTTTGTGGGAGGAGTGAGCATTGGATCTCTGGTCGGGGCTATATATTGCATGGAACCAAATTTGTCAAAAGTCAACAGTATAGTCTACAAGTGGTTCATGAGTTGCTGTAGTTGGTGGAATAAAGCGGTAGATTTAACCTATCCGATCGTCTCTCTTTTGACTGGTAGACGTTTCAATTACAGTTTGAAATTGGCCTTTGGTAATAAACAAATTGAAGATTTATGGGTGCCCTTTTTCTGCATATCCACTGATCTAACAGACTCTACAATTAGAGTACATAGACAAGGATGTTTGTGGCAATATGTGAGAGCTAGCATGACTTTGACGGGATATCTACCCCCGTTATGTGACCCCACTGACGGACACTTGTTGGTTGATGGTGGGTACATGAACTTTTTACCCATTGATATTATGCAAGAGTTTGGAAT
Organism: Coelogynopora nodosa; assembly: GCA_034780555.1. Lineage (NCBI taxonomy): Eukaryota > Metazoa > Platyhelminthes > Proseriata > Coelogynoporidae > Coelogynopora > Coelogynopora nodosa. Next base: position 18,000 of record JAUZND010051666.1, on the reverse strand, counting down.
GAAGAAGATTATAGCAGTGGACGTGGGAGCGGCAACTGAGATGGATTTTACAGATTATGGGAATCAGTTGTCTGGGTTTTGGGTCATGTTTAAAAAATTTCTGTCAATTTGGAATAAAGACCATATTAAGGTAAATTATGAATTTGTTTATTTTGTTTTTTTTAAAACACAAATATTCATGTAGGTTCTTGGAATAGCTGAAATTCAAACCCGTCTGACGTATGTTTGTGGTGTCCAAAAGTTTGACTGCATTAGAAATACGAAAAACTGCTTATATTTAAGGCCACCCGTGCAAGATTTCGGAACTTTACAGTTCAACATGTGTGAGACAATCAAGGTTTTTTAATAGTTATTTTGAATAATTGTTTTATCGTTAATTTAATTTTTTAAAAAGCAAATTGGATACGATTACGCTTATCCAATTATTGACAATTGGTACAAAACAGAATATAAACGTGACGTGGAACTAAAATGTGAAGCTCATGAAAATGTAGTGATAAGTTTTATTTTATTTTAATTTATTTAGAAATTGATTGATTTTATTGATATTGTCGATTTTCTATCGTCTAAAAGACATAGTGTTGTGGGACAGGGTATTTTTAAAATTGGTTTATTATTTCATGTTTATTATATTTAATAGAGGTGTTTTCTGAACCTGGAGCTTTGTCTGAAGAAGATGCTTTGTATGCTACTACGCACAAGCACGAAATGGATAGTGATTTTTAATTTGAAAAATTTGAAAATTTCAATATCAAGTAGATGATCAAAAATGTGTAAATAAAATTATATTCAAAAATACTTTTTAATAAAAATTTATATTAACGTAAATTTAAACACGAATGTACTTACAGTAGGCTAGTTTGTCAAACAGACTAGCTTGCTTTTCGTTGGTGTTGAATCTGGCGTAATATTGACGAGATTGAAAGTTGTTGAAAATATCATTGATCCTTTCAAGGGTTGTTTTTTTGGATACTTGTTTCTTTTTTGTTTCTTTTATTATGACTTTATCGATAATAGGTGCTTGTTTGACCGTTGAAGCTAAATGATATATTTATGAAAGTAATATAAATTTTTATTAAAAAATAAACTGTCATAAATAATGTATACATTGAACTCAACTGATGCGTATATTTATCAGGACCGTGTCATACGGCGTCAAATTTATTACGAGTAGTCTGCCGGCGTACTTACGTACATGGTAGTCGTATGAAAACGCGAAGGTCTATGGTAAGTGCGCAAATGAGGTGTGAAGAATTTAACGTTGATGTAATACAAAAATAAACGTGCATGTTTTCTTGCACCGTACACTTACGCGGCTGACAAATTAGTTGCAACGAAAGAATTTGAAAAAACAGGAAAATGACCAGTATATGCAAGTAAAGTTCAAACCAATGTCGATATTATTCATGCTTTTCGAAGGAACAGATATCCGACAGAATCAGAATTGATTAAATTGGCATTTGTTTCTATTAACCAAGATTTTCCAATATCCAAGAACAATGCATCTGTCCTGCATCATTTTGTAAGCATATTAATTCTTGCATACGTTTGATAAAACTCGTCATGCTGATTCTCATAGTGTGTTTCGTTATTTTCTAACAACCATAACTACTTAACTCCTTGACAACAATAGTACCAAATTACATAATCTGAATCATCAGATCCTGAATGTTTAAAAAAACCATAACTGAATCATTAATATCAATTAATAAAATAGTTATGATCAAAACAATGTTAAAAAATGTGATAAATCCAAATTTTCACAATAAGCTCTTAGCTAGGGAATAATGTTGCTTAGATACAATTATACAGGCGTCTGATTATAAAAAAAAAGGAAGAATTTTGAACGTAAACATTATTTGCTTCCTGATAGTGTAGGCATACCAGATCAATATTTACTTGTAAATGGCTTCATTTTTGGTGCAATTAAAGTGAACTTCATTTTAAAAAAGAAGCCATAAAGAAGCCATGAGATAAATTTAATTTATATTATGGATTTTCAATTTTGTACTAAAGTTTACATTTAATATTGAATATTTTGTATTTACAATGTAAATTTTACATGCTAACAAATTTTATTATCAACTGATCCACGTTTTAATTTCAACATTTTCAATTAATAATCAATTTAAATGCCTTCAGTTCCGATTCCGAATACTACAATAAGGTAAATTTATGTTTTACAAATTAAATTTTAATAATTTTTAGTGTAAAGGTTTTTAATGATGACTGGACCAAAGTGTGGAGCTTTATTGTAAGATCAGTCAGCCCGAAAAAAGCGACATGCAATATCTGCGAAAAAGATATAAATATCGCCAACATGGGAATCTCTGCTGTAACGAGACACATCAAAGGGAAGGCACACCAAAAAAAGACTTCTAAAACCAATACTGCAGTTATTGAAGGCACGTTTGCTTTTCATACTGTTGTCCATAATCAGAGTTTTAAAAGTATGGATTGCACAGCCAAAATTATATGTACTCTTTTTAACAATAAGTTTACTTGCTCGCGGACAAAATGTGCAGCCATTGTGACAGGAGTATTCTATCCTCATTTCATGTCGAAATTAAAGACCGAGTTGGTTGATGTATCATTTGTCACCTTCTCATTCGACACGTCAAATGTACACCGAGACATTAAACTACTACCAATTCTAATACGATATTACAAGGAAAATCAAATAAAAACCAAAATTTTGGATGTTATCAATATCGAGAACGAAAAGGCCCTCACCATATCTGACAAATGTTATGAAACCTTAAACAGATTTAACATTTTACCCAAGGTGATAGGATTCAGTGCTGATAATTGTGTAACAAACTTCGTGGGCGTGGCAAGAGGTGGAGACAATAATGTGTTCTATTTATTTCCAAAAAAAATCGAAAGAAGTATGCTCGGAATAGGATGTTTAGGTCATATTTTCAACAACACCATAAAAAACAGCTCTGATATACTGGAATTTGATGTGCAACATTTTGTTGTTAAAATTTTCTTACATTTTCAGAGGCATACAGTGAGATGTAGTACTTTGAAAAATTTGTTTGTATATGATACCGAATTTGTAAGACCTTTAAGCCATTCAGCGACACGATGGCTATCTTTAAAGCCCGCTATCGAAAGAGTATTACAAGCATTCCAACCTTTGAAGGATTATTTTGCAACATCGAAAATTGCATTATTGAAAAGATTGTTCAGTGAAAGGAGTACAAAATTTTGATTATATTTTATGCTTAACCAAGCCTCGTTGTTTCATAAAAAGGTTACGATAATCGAAGGAGAGTACCCTTGCCTTAGTACCATGTTAGACACAATTGAAGAATTACAGCAAAATCTGATTCAAAGAATGAATTTGAGATTCATGCCTACTGATGCCATAAATATTTACTCCACTCTATCACGCACTCAACAATCTGCAATTGATATTGAAGTATATGATTTTTACTATGAAGCTGTTACCTACTTATCAAATTGGACCGAGGATTTTTGTAGATTGAAGGCTTTTATGTGGGTTGATCTACGCGTTCATTTGGATTTCAATAACGTGCTCAAAAGTGTTACAGTTATTAACAATTACAAAAATACTCATGTAGATTCGAATGCACTATTTGATGAAGTGGCTTTGGTGAATACTTATTTTAGTATGACCTTGGATATACCAAAAGTGCATGAGAAATGGGAATTTATGTTTGAACTTATGATCCAAAAAAAGCAACCACTTGTAGAAATTAAAAAAATTGTTAAATTCTATATGTGCATACCTGTAACCAACGCACCTGTAGAAAGACTATTCAGCTTGGCATCTAATTTTTGGAGCGAAAATAAGAGTCAACTGGAAGTTTCAACGTTAAGAGCTGCTCTTGTCCTCAAACACAACGCCAACATGGATTGCTTGGATTTTCACAGTTATTTAAATACTAATGACGAATTACAAAAACTTATAAAATCGAATGAAAAATATATTAATCATCAATAATATTGTTAAAATTCAATTTTCATTTTTATTATTTTGCTACAAATTTTTTGTGTATTTATGCTGTCATGGTGATTTTATTGGCTTCATTTTATGTATATTTTGTTGATATTTATTGCCGAAATCTGGTATAACTTCTAAACCCCCATGATCAAAATTATAATATATTATATACACATATTCGATATCACCTTTTTTTGTGTTTCTTTTGATGTATGTTAGTCCAAGTAGTAAATTTCATTATTTTGTTATGATTATCAATCTTTTGGTGTAAAAATCGCTTGAGAGTCAAATTATGTTATTTTATGACATTTAGGGTCTGAATTACCCCAAATATTTATATTTTGGGAGCCCAATCGCACCAAAAAATTTAATAACTAGCAATTTATTTTAAAATTTGTGTCTAAGAGTAAAAAATGATGGGGAATCTTGTAAAAATGGAATTATTTTTGTTTGGGAGCCCCCAATCGCCCCAAATATCTGACATCTGTAATAATACATAATTTACATTTTTTTTTTACAGATTATCTATATAATATATTATAATTATATGTATATTTATATATATAAAATTTTAAGTGATTTGGAGAGTGTTGAGCTGGGACGATATTCGAAATTAAATAATATCAATTGCCGTTTAACATAAATTTAAAACCTCCCAATTATAAAATGTGTATGAATTTTTATATATGATTACCATTTGGTTTGAATTAAACGGTGTAAAATCCAAATCTTGACCAAATTCCAAATCAGAACAAGACATTCCTTCTATCGACTCTCTACTACAAACACTCGTTATTTCATTATTCTTGGAACTACTTTCACTGTCTTGATCTCTTATTCTGTATTTTTTGTTCTTTTTACTAGTCTCAATTTTTCTATTATCGCTACTTCGCTTCTTTATCTTGGAACCTACTTGTTTATCAAGTGATTTTTTAATTGGGGAAGTTTCGTCCGAGAGGTTTGATTCTGAAATTTCATCATATGCTAATTTTGGAGCATTTTCAGATTTTATATTGCTAGTTTTTTTTAATTCGCTCTTATCCAGTTTTAAAAGTGACTGTAATTTTGATACGTTATCGGCATATTCCAGAGCAATCTTTAAATTTACTTCTTCTGTAGAGGAGGGGGATTTTTCAGAGTTATTTTTCATAGACATTGTTCAAAATAAAAATATATTAATAATTTTAATTTATAAATTGTCTCATAGTTTGATATAAACTTTATTATAAATTTGTTTGAAAATTTATATATAGTCAGTGACAATTTGTCATAATTATACAAACTTTCACATGGATTTTTAAATAAATCTAGTAACTAATATATTACACAGGTTATTTACCTGCTAGTATTGCTAATGTAATACATTTTGGTCCCATAACATTGTCCTCAATATAACTGAATCAATTCAACATTATATCCGCGTTTTTGTTCAAAATTTCCATTCCAAAACTTTACTATAGTAAATTACTACATGTCTTGTAGGAATCTACACGATAAATTCTTGAAACTTTAAGTTAAAGTTTAACTTGAATCGAGACTGGAGATAATTGATTTGAATCACATCACTCAGGGAAACTAAACGAAGAAATAAATTTTAATTTATGAGTTTTAAATTTTAAAAAGTTATAAAGCAGTATTTCAAAGACAGACTTTAAATTAACGTGTTTTAATGAATGTAATTAATTTTTGATTTTTAAATTTAAATTAAAAGTGTATCTTTTAGAACGAACAGAAATTATTAACCGACTTTATTACTAATGTAAAAAGCATTTTAATTAATCCAAATAAAAAAATATCATATGAATATAATTACCGCATTTGCTACAAAATTTCAACTATTTACGGAGGAAGTCATTTGTATACTAAATATAAGGACGTTTTTACAAATTTTTTGAAAGAATATGTAAAAAATTTTAAATTTTAAAGATTTATTTATTCATCTATAAATTAAAATTAACTATTTATTATTTTAGACCCTTGTAAATATTAAAAATGTCGATACTCTTGATTCGTCAAAATATCTTGAAATTTTTTCAAATGAATGGGTTCAGATAAAGAAATCCGTCTCCTTGCTCTCTGATATATTAATGTATTGTGATTATCACTATATTAAACCAAATCACCTGGAATCGATAGAAAGAGTTAGTTGTCGAGATTTTAAAAAGAATGTGGTGTTGCAGGTAGAAAGGGAGTTGTCAGATGCAATTTTAAAGGTTATTGTTCGCCGATATGAAAATCCGGAAGTTTTTAGTGCACATTTGTGGTAATTTTGTATTTTTTGACATGTTTCAGATATTCTACTTGAATTGTATAAAATTGAATCAAAAGTATAAATTTCACGAAATAAATGATCAAATGTGTTTAAAATTGAAAATGTTTGAATAAAAAGTATAAATTTCACGAAATAAAGTGCAATATATATTAATTTATATAAAATTAATAATAAATGACTTAGTGTTATTTTAAAAACAATAACCACTTGTATCTACGACCTTGAAGAAAGTGTAGTTTTTTATGATAATGTTTTTGGCAAAAAGTACAGAGATTACATGGAACCTATATATGAAAATATGTTTATATCTTTAAAACCAAATAATTGTATGATGAATTACATCTATACTGTCGACAAGTTGTTAGAAGATGAGTATGTATTTGCCACTAAGGCTCTTCATAAAACATCGTTAGAATCTATAAAATTACTCATTTATAATACGTTTTATCGTGGAAATGTTGAATGGATTTTTAGTATGAAGGAAATGAGTCTTTTACACTTGTATAAAAATAATAAAGAAAAGGGTTTTTAATTTTTATAATTTTATATTTTTTTATATTTTTTTATAAATCTAATTTTTATATTTCAGAATTGGAATGCGTGTATAAATTTGCCTGTCGATTTGAAAATGATGAATACGCGAAAGAGCCGTCTCTAAACCCTAAAAGTATATTTATACAAGAATTTCACAAGGCTGTTTTTCATACATTGGATTCTCTTGAAATAAATGAAAATTATGAAGGAGATTGTATAAATACACCTTTGCACGTATTTTTAAAAAATTTTTATTAAAAAATTTATAAATAAAAATTTATTTTAGGAGGCATTTGACTATTTAAAACGAGTATACCACATGACGAAAGTTTGCTTCAATAATGACAAGTTAATGATCACTTTTCCTCCCGAAAAAATGAAGAATTTTTTAAAAAACTACAAATCTGTAGAAGACGTTTTAAGTTCGTACATTTTGAAAAATATTAATCAATGGGAAGATGGCATATCTATAAAAATTGCTCTTTTTATGGTTAAATTTATTCCTCACAAAGATTTGTTTCATGAATGTTTTGCTGGGATTCTTGCTTCCAAAATTTTGTCCAGTGTTGACTTGAATAAGGACAAACAGTTTATAGTTGAACTTGGGGTATATCACCAACATTTTTTTAATTATATTATAATAATTATAATTTATATTTGCATTTTTATTTTTTAGAAAATTTTTGATTCTGATTATATTCATCAATTCAACAAAATGATTTGTGATATTGAATCGTCGAGAGGTTTGTTTGGCAGGTATATCGATAGATATGGCGAAATTGTGGGAGACGGACTCGACATGTTGATTTTATCTAGTTGTTATTGGTCCATGGCGTTGGCTGACATTAGTGAAATTAAAATACCGGACGATTTAACTACTTTTTATGACACGTTTATCGAGTTTATTTTTTTAACTTTTAACTTTTTGTAAATTTAATTCATTTTTATTTTAGTTATTATAAAGAGTTGGAAGAAAAAAGAATTTTAAGATTAAATCCACGATACACTACAGCCGAAATATTGTACACTTGTCAACATGCCGATTTATCCAAAAATCGATACATTGACCTTAAAGTTACCATGTTTGATTTTTTAGTATTGAGATTGTACAATGATTGGGATATCTATACGTATCAGGTATAAAAAAACGTTTAGTAACAATTTTTATTTAAATTAATTTTCGCGTGTTGGCTTTGATTTCGTTTATTTTTTTACAGTAAATTAAATGTATACCAGGGGGTCCAATTAATTGATTGGCTACTAACCAATTTTTCCAAACACTATCAATTAATTGCAATTTTTTAATTATGATACAATTTTCTTCAGTTTCGTGAGTCCAAAATCGCCTATTGATTTTTAAAAACAATTGTAATTTTAAATTCACAGGTAGCAGCCCTTGTCTTAGATTATTTAAACAATAACAAAAATCTCTCCACTAAATTGTACGTTGGCCTGATAAATTTACAATTAATGTACAATGTTTTACATTGGTCCAATTTTATTTTTTTTAATAGGTTTCCAGCATAATCTTCTACATCTACAGTATTATATATAATCTCGTTGTCTACATTGGGACTCTAAATAATAATTAAAAATTATATTTATTTACCTCTAAATGTTTAGCGACGTTTTTTTCTTCATTCGTTAGATCATCCTTATTGACAATTTTAACAATAGTTTTTTCGAAGCATTCTGAGTGAATAATTGTCGCGTCTTGAGATAAAAATGCTTGCAGGTCATTAAATTGACGGATAATATCGTCAAATAAAATACTAATATCCGCCAAATCTATTGACTCAGACTGTATTTTTTTTGTAACTGACCTGAGAATTTTACATTTTTTCATTAGGTCGGTCAACACAGAGAACTCTCTCGCCGTAATCATGATGTCCATTAAGTCACTATTGTTTTTAAAGTGAATTAAAAATGGCCTTAATTCAATATATCTTTCTATCTTATTCATTATCCCCGTATACCTTGTCACATTTTGAGTTTTTTGCCTCAATTTGGTATGCAGTCGGAATTCAGCTGCAATCTTAAGAGTTTTCAATTTGGTCATTAGAGCATGAACCTTTCCTATAAGTATTGTTTGATCCTCAATGCACATGTTCACGGTCAAATTAAACCTGTGAGAGACACTTGGCATAAATTAACAAATGATTTATTTGTGGGACAATTATCGCCTATCAGAGCAATAACGTTATTTACGTATTTGCCATACAACTCCAATACCCATATTAGGTAAGTATAATGGGACTCAGCCGACATATCTCTCTCGTCAAAAAGAGGCGAGAATGAAAGTAAGACTTTGGAATATCCATTTTCATTATCATCAGGATACGATGCAAATAGCCGACATAATGGGTACTTACCTTGGTCCACCCGTCAAATATATCGGCAATATTTTTCTAATATCATCTTCCACACATTAAGATAGTGACTGAATGTATCTACGCAGATAGGCTTTAAATTGGTATATTTTCGGTTTAGCTTATCTTATACGAAAGAGAAGATGTGTTTCTTGTATAATTAAAAAAATGTAGTATTTTGAAATAGTGCAAATCAATTAATAAAAAAACAATCATGAAATTTGCGCCATCCGGATGTAATAAATATAATTACCGACTGATATCCAATCAATCCAACTGTATAATATTATCCACTTTTGTTGAGACTATTATAAATAAATATATTTATTCATTTAAAACGAAGACCTGAAAGTCTATTGTTCCAGAAGTAGCTTCAAAGATAACAGTCGGGGTTCAACAAATAGGTCCACCCTCATCGATACAGAGAAGCCGTCTCATTGATATTTTTAAAGTTTATTTTAAATGTTTGGGTATTTTTAGAAGATATTATATTATTATTTAATTTATTCCATAGGTTAATAGTACGGTTATAAAAAGAATTTTGAAAAAAATTAGTTTTTCTATGAGTTTTTAATATTTGTTGAGAGTTATGTTTAGTATTTCTAAGATTAAGTTTTATATTTACATTTAAATTGGATATGTTATTTATAATTTTATACATTAAAGTTTTCCGACAATTTTCAAGATTTCTAAGGCCTGTCAAACCTTTAGATTCGAGAGCACTAAAAGTGGGTTCTCTTCTAGGACACATGTGTGCTCTAACTTGGTCATACTTCTCATCAAATTCGAGAAGTTGGATAAGGGTCTGTAGTTGAAGACCCAACTCAGGAAAAGCTACACTAATGGCAGTAACGAAATCTTCACGATTTCTGGCAAGCTTAGTGAGATTTAACACTTTGCGAGATAATTTGACATCAGAACGATGTTCAATAGTAAAACATACAAATTGCATGATTGGGCAGGTGCATCTTTCCTGAACGGCCAAAGATCTGCCAGCCCATGGCAGCTTCCGAATCTTGTTCGTTTCAGCAAATAAGGTATTGAGATCACCAGTCTCAACCCAGGGAGCCAAGCACCTTTCGAACCAAGATACGTGGTTTTACCATATTGTAATTGTGAATTTTAAAATTTAATTTCTTTTGGCCATCATAGTTCGAATAATCCGGGTTCTGGGTTTTTATGTGATTAAATAAATTTGACCAACCTGTGCCATTCCTTTTTGTCAGTTTTTTGCCGCATTCACATCCACAAATCCAATTTTTCATTCTCGTTACAGGGGTTAGAATTTCAGCATTTAGAGACTGCGTCATTCTATAAATTAATTAAATTTTATTTTTAATAAAAAAAATAATAATTACCATTCTGGATACCAGATCATCATTTTCACTTTCTGAAAATTCATCAAATTTATATTCATCTTACACAAAATATGTTCATATTATTTTTGTTGTCTTAGTTATCTGTAAATTATCTCACAAATTAATTTTAATAATTAAAGTGGTTTCAAAATTTTAATGATTTTTGGACTTTAGCTATTTAACCTTTTGATATTTTGTTTTTAAATTTTAAACATGTATTCATTGCCATATTATGCAGTGGTATAAAAAAATTGTAATGAAATCGGATAATATTTATGAGCAGAGTGTGCGAGACAAAATAAAATTAACGATCAGATCTATAGATATTTTTGGTTTTAGATTTTGATTTTGATTAATTTTAAAATTATTCAAAAATTATAAAATTATAAAAATAATTTTTTAGCAACTACTGGATCAAACTGAACTCAGTTCTAGTCATTTAACTCGTACACTAAAAACATTATGCAAGTATGAGCTTCTAATTTGTGGCAGTGGTTGTTCCATGAGTAAATATGGTATATTTTTTATTGTTTTATTTTTTTTTAATTTTTTAATTTTAAATTTCATTTAGAAACAAATGACACTTTTTCGGTAAATAAAAATTTTAATCCAGAAGGAAATGTCGATTTGACGGATTCGTGTAAAAATATAATTTTATTTTTAAATTATTTTAAATTTTATATAAAAATAAATTGTTTAAAAATGTAAATTAGTTGATAAAAGAATTTCTCAAGCTGCGTCAAATAAATTTACCTACAATTTATCCGAAACGCGAAAACTTTTGTAATTATAATTTTTTAATTTTTATAAATATTTAAAATTTAGAATTGAATCATTTGTAATGTCATATTGCAAGCATTTCAAACGATGTTGTATTCAAGACGTTACGGATTACGTCAGAGAAAAGGTGACTCCTCATTTCATTTTTGAAATGCAAGATTTGACGGAAACTGTTCAGAGGTTAATTGAACACGAATACATTATAAAGGATGTAAAAAAGTAAAAAAAAATTTTTAATTTTTAATTTTATTTGAAAAAATTGTATAATTAATTTTAGTGTCAATATTTTATGCTATATACCAGGATAATTATAATTACCGCGGGATGATTATATTATATTATATAATTTATATATAATAATTATTTTGTACAGAAAATAAATTAATTTCAAAAGTTTTATTAAAATGTTATCGTTTACTCGTTTATTTGCATTTCCTCTTGTGGTGGAGTTTCTCTTTTGAACGAATCGCCCTCTTTGACAAAATTATCGTACGCGTCTGGATTTACAGTGTATTTGCTAGAAATGAAATTATTGGCGAAAATGAAGGCGGCTCCATCAAAAATGAGCTCTCCCAGCATTTTCCACATGTCTCTTTGTGGTATAAGGTACACTCCTGATTCGCCCTTCATTTTGTTAGCCACAATTCCGATAAACAGGTAGCAAATAACGCAAATTAAAAGACTAAAATAATTATAATCAATTTAATTTAAAAATTAAAAAATTTTATTTTTGGCGCAAAAAAAAATTGTATACAGGAAAGAAAATAAATCTCCAAGGATTTTTGTAAATTTTGTTATTGATTACATTAAAACGGACAGAAACGAGATTGTGATTGACATTTGTGCATTTATTTCGTTTTTATTGCACACCTCTTTGGAGTAAATTAAAAAATAATGATCTCCATCTTTAACATAAGTTAGCTCCATTTTTCCTTCGAGATTTCTGTTTTTATTACATGCAATAGAAACAATTGCAGAAGATTTTAAATTGGCACTATTGGTGGTTTCGTTGTTAAAGTAGGTGATGGTCAAGGAATTGTCTGTAATTTTTTCAATTTATATATTTTAATTTTATACAACAAATTATTAGTAATAATTATTTTAAATAATTTATTTATTACCTTGTTTTGAAATGTCTGCTTGATTCAGATATCCAATATTGCTAATTTTGTTTTTATTATCACTCGTGTTACTCGTGGAACCATAATCAATGGAATATGTTCCAACATCTTGAGTTGTAGATCTCAACAATTTTCCCGATTTTCCCTTAATTTGAGCGCAAATGGCCACGTAATAAATAATGTTTTTTATAGTGTCTGTGTAGTTAAATCTATTAAAATTTATACTTTATAGTTAAAAATTTATATTTATTTTTATTTTAATTTTAATTTTAATGTTACTGCCGTCCAATCAAATTTGTAGCCATATCGTAGTCACCAATGCTTTGTTGTTTTTTAAACTTGCATTCAGATTTTGAATCTTTGGCCATGACGCTACAGATGAAAAAAAGGACAAAGAAAATAAAAAGTTTCATTTCGATAAAATACACGTTATATGGATGAAAAACAAACAAAAATTAAACTTCATAAAGTAAATATATGGCTGAATTTATATAACGACAGGTTTAACTACCAAGTTTCTTTTTTATTTCACGAAATAAATTTTCAAATGTGTTTAAAATTGAAAATATTGTAATAAAAATTATAAATTTCACGAAATAAAGAGTCAAATATGTTTAAAATTGAAAATGTTTGAATAAAAAGTCTAAATTTCACGAAATAAATGATCAAATGTGTTAAAATTGAAAATGTAGAAAAGTTTCCTTTTTTTATTTTTTAAACATATTATATCTTGGAAATTATTTTTTTAAACTAAACTAAAGCATCAATTTGATAATCAAGGTGTATGCAACATTTGCACATTTTGGAATATGTTTTTTATGCTTTCTTAATTAATGATTGTTAGACAATACATGACACTGTTAAAAAGTAATTTAAAGCAGATAATTAAGCCAATTTAAGATTTATATTTACTGTTAAATAACTTTGTATCACTTTATAAACTTTATTTCACATTTTAATCTAACCTGTTTTACAATTTGATATTGTTCAGTTCCGTTTTAAAATTTATCAAGTTTACATAAATTTTTATTAAAATGAGATTGGGTGAAAAAATTGACAACTATTTAATGCTCACTACGAAAGGTGAACAGAAATTGTACGATATGGTTGAAGAGAGGTTGATTTTTAAAAAAATTTGATTTATCTATTAAAAATATTTCATAAAATATATATATATATATTTTATAAAAAGTTGGTTTGCACTCTTCTCACATCCCGCCGATTTTACGCCCGTGTGTACGACTGAGTTGGCCAAGCTGGATGATTTAGATGAGGAATTTAAAAAACGTAAAGTTAAGGTTTTGTGTTCAAGTACAGATTCAGTGAAAATACACAACCAATGGAAAGCTGTACATACTTTTTTTTAAAAAATTTTTTATTTTTTATTTTTTAATTTTAATTTTTAATATTATAAAACATTTTTATAGGACATTAAATGCCTCTGTAAAAATAGGAGGAAAGAATTGAGCTTTGATCTCATTTCAGACGAGTCTCGAGACATGGCAATAGGATTGGGTATGTTGGACCCCGCTGAAAAATCGAGTAAAGGACTTCCGTTAGCGTGTAGAGCAGTAATTTATATATTTTTTAAAATAAAATATTTTAAACTGTGTCTAAACTAAAGGTTTTGATTTTTGGACCGGAAAAAACGCTTCTATTGTCTCTTTTGTACCCAGCTACAACAGGCAGAAATTTCGAGTATTTTTTAAAAATTTTTTATTTTAAAAAATTTTTATTTTAGTGAGATTTTGAGAGTTATAGATTCTCTAAAATTGACCAAGGAGCAAAAATTAGCTACACCAGCAGACTGGAAAGTAAATTATTTTTTCTTATAAATTTTAAAAGGGTGGAAAATTTAGTTTATAAAATTTATAACATTATAAATAGAAATAATTGCAATTTGCAAAAAATGTGAATAATTAAAATTGAAAATGAACGATAATACGATTTTTCTAATATTCAATTTGAAACAACAAATTTTTAATTATAAAAAGTTTTAGTAGTTTAAAAAAATTGTTCATCAATTAATAGCTAAATTTTTTAATTTAAAATTTTGTCTTCCTTGAAATTTAATAAAAAACATAATTACAGATTCTGTAAGCTGAATACATTTTTTTAATTTTAGGTTGGCGATGAATGCATTGTATCTCCGAATGTATCTAACGATGAAGCAAAAAAAATGTTTGACTATAGAGTACGGGATCTTCCTTCAAAAAAAGATTATATTCGATATGTGACAAAATATAACTAAATATTTATCAATTAAAATATCTCAAATTAATATATTCCGTAATTATTTGAGTAGCTATCAAACTAATTAAAATTAAAATTACAAATAAATTATCACTTGTCAAAAGTGGCAGTTATTCTACTTTAATTGAAACAAAATCCCACACTCTATACTATAGAGTCTATAGAGTAGATCTACTCAACTAGAGTACAATTAGTGAACTATTGGTTTTAGAAAGAATCACCACCTTTCACGAATATATTAGTTGACACTACTCAACATTGCAATACATTGATACAATATTACACCAAAACTATAAATAATTTTAAAAAATTCAATTTTGAAAATTCATAACAGCGATAAAAACTATATTTTCATCTATTCAATTTAAACTTTCAAAATATTGCACTCTATTAAAATTGTCTTGGATCTCAGTTTAGGACGTATCAGATTCTGATCAATATTAAATTATCTTCACTGATTATAATCATTAAAATTTATTAGTCTTGAATCCAGACTCTTGAGTCGTCCAGACAGACTCAATTTAACAATTTTTTATTTTTATTGAACTTTTAATTAAATTTTATATAAAAGTGCTCTGTAAATTTATTTTTTATCGTGCAATTTAATTGATTGTAAATGATCATGTATATTATAAAGTCATACTTACGTTGTAGCCTACAACTTGTAGGCGAGTTTATTTTATGCGTGATTGAGTACAATAGATTTTTTAATTGCCTTTTGAGTTGTCGTATGTCATGCCCTTAATAAAGCTTTAATATCAAATTGACGAGTCTATTTGAGTCTATTTGGACTCTATTAAAGCAGTATCTAATAGAGATAATTGGCGGTATCGTAATATATCAACGACTAGAGTCAATATCGGCTTAGTACTTACACAAACAAATTATCAACCACGAATTATTCAAATTGAATATTCATCATTTCTCGAGTTTATTTAATATATTAAATTGATATCAGAATTTTTTACGACAATAATTTATTATTATTAATAATATTTATAATGGAGAAAATGTTTATTTCACGTGATTATAAAGTTCAATTTTTACGTTTTAGCGTAATAATATTATTTTACCTTTACTGCATTTCTTATGGAGTTTGCAGAGCTAAGGCATTAAACTTTAATGCTTTAAAGGTAAATGAATCTCGGTCAAATTTTGGTCCTCGGTTTTTGGACAATAGTTTCAAACTTTATGAAACCGTTAAAAAAGGTTGGGATTATATCTTTTTTTGTCGAGTGGAAGCATTTCCGAAAGCTACAATTTTATGGAAGAAGGATAAAAAGAATGTGGATAATTTGATGCGAGAAAGGTTAATTTTAATTTTAAAAAATCTACTTTTATTTAAAATTGTTTTTAAAATTTTTCCTTTTCTTTTTATTGATTAATTTAGATATTCCATCATGGATGAATATTTGAAAATACAAAAAACCAATTTTATCGATAGCGGAGAATATGAATGCACCGCGGAAAATGATTTTGGAAAGATATCGAGAATTTTTTACCTGAATGTGACAATAAAAGGTAAAGAATTTTTTTAAATATAAAAATAAAATTAAAATTTTGAAATGTAATTATTAATCTATAGATTCAAATGATGGCATAAAATTCCCTATACAATACAATACTTCATTAAAAGAAGAAAAACTTCGTTGGAAATACAACATGACTTTTGATGTTGTGAAGAATATAATGGAAAATACGCAAGTTAGTTTTAGTTGCCAAGCGGAAGGTGTACCGAAACCAGATATTGCATGGTACAAAGACGAGAAAATTTTCACTTCACGGCCACGTGGCCCCATTATCATGAGACCCAAAGAATACAGTCTTGTTTTGAACAGTGTAAAGAAGGAAGACGAAGCAATTTACGAATGTATAGTGTCCAACGAATTTGGTTTTTTGAAGCATACCTTCAAGTTGTTAGTTTATACGCAAGAGACTATCAAACCTCAAATAACTTCCGATTTTAACAATCAAACAGTGACAGAAGGTGACGATTTTTCAATTTCTTGCAATGTTGTTTCTTTCACTTTGCCTTATATTTTGTGGTGTAAATTAGAAAATAATGGACAAGATGAGTGTTTAGAAATTGAGGTAAATTATTTTAAAAAAATATTTTAAAAATTTCAAAAATATTTTTAGACCATTGGAGGTAATAAAAGTAATCAAATGGAAATAAGAAATGTGAGTTTGAGTGACGCAGGAATGTATCTCTGTTATGCTCAGAATTCGCTTGGAATGACATTCAAATCTTTGAATTTGACTGTTTTGTCAAGTAAAATTATATTATTTTATATTTTTATTTTGTATTTTTTAGATCAAGTAGAAACTCGCGTTTCCCGGTTTACTTTTTTGCTTGTCATATTTACAGTGTCAACTATCCTCGTTCTATTGATTACGATTGTTATTTTCAAATTTTACAAATTTCGATCAAGCATACATCATGTTTACAAATCAGTCTTGATAATGAAAAACAACCCATTATATGAAACAAAGCAGGAGGATATTAACTTAGACTGTACTGATCAGGTGACTCTTATGACGATCCCAACTGTTGTTTTCAAGACTAAAGACAGTTTCAGGTATAGCGCTGCCAATTTGTTGAAAAAGACTATCAGAACAAAGTATATTTTGAGCAATGAAAAGGAATGGGAAATTTCATCAAATAGGTATTTTTAAAAATTGACTAATTATTTAAAAGTTGAGTATGTGCATTTTTAGCTTTTTTGTATATATAAAAGTGACTTTTTATTTGAACATTTATTTTCAACATTAAACACATTTTATGATTTATTTCGTGACATTTATACAATTTGATGGGCAGCAGTTGTACTGTTCTGAAGATCTCGCTGATATTGAGTTTTATTTGCTCTTGCAGTAGATTGACGCAAAGCATGCAAACTAAAAAATAGCCTTAAAACATAAGGGGAATTATTAAAAATGAGCGATAATATGAATTTCAACAATATATTAAATTTCTTACATGTTCAGACTAATCCTCTGTTCTTGAGTCAACTCAATTCCTCTCTATCTAAAGATGTGACCACCAAATCAATCATCATAATAAACCTTACCAACATTTGTCCCTTGCTCAACCACCTCACAGCTGTAAAAAAAGCTAACCCTTCATACGCATTCTCAATCTCATCTATGTCTGTCAAAAAATTTTTAAACTTCCTGTTTACCAGATGTCTTCCTTTGATGTAGTTTATGCATTCTGTAATAGTTTTAATAACGTTATTAAACTTTAAAACTTTACAACACAAATTTTTGACATGGATTACGCAATGTATGCTTTTAACGGAGTAAAATCCTAAAACAGAACCAACCCTTGATGGTGCCC
>JAUZND010051665.1:3228-42047 GCA_034780555.1 Coelogynopora nodosa | reverse complement strand
CGAAAATTCAAAATCATTTTGCTCCGGTGGGGGGAGGGGGTGGAGTGAGTCATAAAAAAATGCGTGGGCGGAGGGGGGGGGGTGATGCAGAAAGAGATGTTCCATACTGCTCTAGATTTCATTTTTTTAAATTAAATATTTAAATTTAATAAAACATTGGTAAAGTTGAAAAAGTGGTTATGCGTATATGTTTTAAACTAAATATAACTACATTAGTTATATTATAATTACACAAATGTACACTATTTTAGACAAAATAAATCAGTAAACACATCAAAACAAAACAAAAATAAAATGTTTGTCTCATCTATTTTAATAGTAAATTGTACAATTTTTGTATTTAGATTTATTGTAACGGGTAACATTTTAGTGTGCGATTTATTCATTATTTGTGTGAGTCCAAACCATCCTATGAATTATTAGAAAACAAATTCATCAATAATATACTTGACGGATTTCGGTTGAATTATTTTTATTTAACTAAATATAAGGTTTTTAAACTAAAGACAGAAAAACACTTTTAGGCGCGTCTTTCGTGTGATAAAGATTGATTAAAATAAATTATGCAACGCCAAGCAATTATTACTAAAAATGTTATGTCGACTGAAAATATATAGAAGTAGCCTACTATTATGTATATTATCGGAATTATATGTGTAAAGACAAATGTATACATGGTTCATAATCTTGACCATCGTACCCAGGAATTGGGGTGGGTGTTTATATGAGATACCAAAATTAACAACTAGCTTATCAGTTTAAATCCCAGTGTATCTTCATGTATAAAAGAAACATTTTCAAGGTTATATGTGAAGATAAAAAACCACATTGTTGTAAAAACTACCTTCTATATTGTATTCTTCAATGGATTGCGTTATCGTTTTGGTGCAAAATACACAATTCCAGGTTTTAATGTGTAGTAGAAAAATATTATATTGCTTATGGTACGTATTTAAAAAATCTTTAAATGGTTGGATTTTTGAAGTATTCTGAACTGTTACTGTCCTCATAAATATATTATTTTCAATATTATATCATATTGTATTATTTATTTCTTGCATGATATAAAAATTCCCCCATTCCTAATGGCAACATTATGTATAGTAAAATATATTTCCATATTATGAGGGTTAATCTATTTTGGATTTCTAGGTGTACAAAATGATGAAATTTATAGCGTTTGTTCATCACTTAACACAATTTATCTTTAATATTCTTTGCTATATACCTCTTGTAATATTAGAATCGTACCCACTTTTCCAAACATAATTGATGTATCACTTATTTTTCGAATCATTTAATTAGTTAATTAATTAAGCTATTGATTTACTTCTTATTATATGACGTAGTCAAATAGTATCAATAACACTAAACAATATATAACGTAAAGTCACTACCTTTATTAGAATATTAGAGTATATACTGTATTTGATATATTATCGTATTTATTTGATTATATAGATTTACGTATTTGGATGCTTATTAAATAACACAAAGAGTGGAATAACAACCATCAATTAATTCAGCTATGAGAATACAAATTAAACGACAATTCTTATTTGCAAGAGCATTACATTGTCAACAAATTTATGGCTTAACAATTTTAAAAAATCCTTTTGATCATTATAATTATCACACATGATTATTATATTCGTCATCACAACAAAGACCATATGGAACGCATATTCAGGTGAGTGAATATTCAAGTGAGGACAATATGGTGGTTGGGAATTCTTGACACAAGGCTATTTTCTAGAAATTGTTCTGTGACGCGAGCCTTATGGGGACGAGCATTATCGTACATCAAAACAATACGTTCCGTTGAGATGCCCAGGCCATGGCGAGACTGAAAACAATTTCGCAGATAGACTCTATATCTCTCAGCATTGATGCTCCCATAATCCTCTAAAATTTCGAAGTAGCTGCCCCCGTTAAAGTTGGAGTCCAAGAATATGTGGTGCTTTTTTGAGGCCATGGTCTTTCTGGCGACCTCAGTTCAGCCTCCAGCCGAATCAACAGCATCAACTGGAACCCATTATCGGATGTTATGCGAAGGTTGAAACAATATTAAGTACAGCCATTTCTCGTCGTTCCTTTATATCTCTCTTGGTCAATGCTTCAAGCAATTCTTCACACCCCAGAATCCGATCCTCCTTCCGTCAGTCACTGAGGTCGTGCGGGATCCACCTGGCTGTCACACTTGTGAGGTCCAGCTCCTAAGTGATAATCACGTGAACTGTGCTCTTTCGTATATCCATAATAGCCACAATCGTTCTGCAGCTGATCCGATCATCCTCAGTTATTTTCTGTTTTATTGAACTCTTTTTACTGTTACGCTGTCATTTCCCAACATGGTGACCAGTAAATCTTGTATATTGACACCACAGAGAAATAATTGTTAATTTCTAATATTTTAATTTAAAAGTTTATGTTGTCAGTAGATATGATCGCAACTAAATAATAGTGTGTCCATTCTGATCATATAGTATATATGTATATACAATATATATGGTTCTCATATCAATACCCATTTTAAATATACATATATGATTCGCTTAATAAAATTTAAAGAAAAGATTATCGACAGACAACCACAATATTGTAAACAATATAATTTATTTAAAAAAATTAAATTAATAGATATATAAAAAAATATAAATATTTCCTGACATCCTTAGGTGTTAATAATTACCTAGTTTGTAACTTAATAAAAATATATAATAAATAATTTAAGTAATTTTATTATAACGTCAACATTTATTTCATAATTATATCATTGAAATTCGCTGTTAAATTATGACGTGTTTACTAAAATATGTTATTCATTCAGTTACAGTTCACGTAGTAGATGTCATCATTTCCATACTAATAATATATTACAAATTCAGTAAACATATTGCTGAAATATGTAATTAATTAAATATCTTAGATACATTGTAATTATACTAATTGTACCTTTTTTCAAACTAAAAAAATCGGTGAACACATAGATACAAAACAAATAACAATTTGTATCTTTGCGTATTCCGCGTGCGATGAATGAACCTATAGAGATAATGACAGATATTTAAAAATTATGTCATTACTTAATTACATATTTCTTTAATGTTTTTTTTAGAAATCTGTGACGTTCTCCACGTTTTCATCATAATTTCATTAAGTAAATTACAGGAGTAGGCTACTCGTTGTTTTTTTTAATAAATAATTGTGTCATATAGAATGCTTTTTTTATTTAGAGCTATGACTGCTCAAAACATCAATTGTAATAACCATTTGAACAAAGCATCATTTTTAATTAGATTTTTAATTATTTTTATTTTTTAAAACATATTATTTTTAAACTCAAGCCAAAACAATAAACTTTCAGGTGCATGATAATAATAAACATCACATGATAAAGATTGATGAAAATAAATAAAATGACAAAAAAATATTCCTAAAATGTTTATGTCGACGACGGAAAATTTTACGTCACTATTTGAATAATATGGTAATTATATTTGAAAATACAAACGTGTAGGTACATGGGTCGCAAGCTTAACTCTGATACCCCGGGGATAGGGTGTCAATTATAAGAATATATAGTAAACAAATATGCTTTTGGTGTGTGTGTGAGTTAATCTATTTGAGACTTTTGGGTAAACAAGAATAAGGAAATTAATAGCGTTTGTTCATCTTTACAACAATTATATTTTAATATTCTTTGCAATATACCTCTTGTAAAATTGGAATTGTACCCAATTTTCCCAAACATAATTGAATTCTCGCTTATTTTTGCCTTTATTTATTTACTTAATTAATTTAGCTATTGATTTACTTATTATTATTAAGTCAATTAATATCAATAACACAAAAAATATATCACGTAAAATCAATACCTTTATTAGAATATTAGAGTCGTATTATACTGTATTAGATATATCATCCGGGTCATATAAAACAGGGTTAATAAGTTCCCTATAACCCTTTGATTTAAATATAATATTTGGGCCTTCTTGAATGACAACTATACCATCTAGATATTCAATTGGAATATTTGCGGGAATGTTATTGTCTACAATTTGAGGTACATATATAAAGAATATATACAGTAAAAGACTGGCATATTCGCTATCACAACAAAAATTATAAGTAAACACGTATTATTACAAATTATTTTGACAAAAAAGCTGTATTATTTTATAGCCAATATATTTTTTAATGTTTGTATTCTATTATTTCAATTGTAAACAGTAGTACTACTTATAAATATATTTAAATAATATGCATTATATTTCGTATTTTTAATAGAAAATTCAAGAAATTCAATTATAGCCTAAAGTGACTTTTAGCATTTTTCATACATCTATTTAATTAAAATTTGACCGTTTAATTATGACGTGTTTGCGTAAACACGTAACTAATATATTTAATTTATAACTGTTTTGAATAATTTTTTGAATTATTTCTAGAAATAAATTAACCCATATGCTTAATAGTTATATTGTGTAGTTAAACTTTTTAAAATGTATTTCCGTTTAAAAAGTGTTGAATTGACCTTTAAATATTTAAATTGAACCACTGTTAAGAATTAATAACGAATAAAATTAAAATAAAGTTTCTTCCACGACGAATTCAAAATATCAAATATCGGCATGATGTATTTACGATACAAAACAATATAAAACGTGACATTGAGACGGCATGCAACATAAAAAGAGAAAGGGAAGAGGAAAAAAACCATATGAAACAGAACCAAAGCCGCTTAACTGACTAAAAAGGTCCACACCATCACTACCTCTGAGAACATCTTTTCTTACAAAAAGCATCTGGAACTGGAAAAGTTATATAAAGGTAATTATCCCTACACCGCCATCTATTCTGTTCTCTTAATTTTCTTCATTTCTCTATTAATTTTTACAAGATATTTGGCCATTAATTCCTTTTTTCTTTTTTCAGTTGTAGAATTTGTATTGTTTTCTCTTCATTTCTCTCATTAATTTGTAGATTATATTATTTCCTGGTTTTTAAAAAAATTGCAGTAGGCAAGGATAATATCATGTTATCATATTATGTTATATCATATATTATGTTCAATGTATGTATATCTTTATTACGATCTTTGCTAGTTATGTTATTCTCTCTTCTAGTTGTCATCACGGTCCACTTTGAAACATTCTAATTATGGTTTCTTTTTCATCATTTTGCCAAAATTTATCACCTTTTATTTCCTTCTTAACTTTTCTGTAATATTTTAGGCCACTCTTACCTAACATTTCCTCTTGCCATCTTTGAACTTCAATTCCATTAATTATATCTCTTAATTCTTTAGATTAGGGAATTTAATTTGTAATTGCTCAGTATTAATGTTTATATAGTCCAGATATTCTTTACAAATCTTGATCCATTTATGGTATCTATTTGTTGTACCCCGTGGGTTATAGTAACAAGAATAAGTCTGTGAATATGGGTAGTTTTATTGGAGAACATGTAAAGTTATAATAGCAGTCATGAGAATACCACCAGCTAGTACACGCGACTCTGTGGTTGTGTTTGCCGTTTACAATACAACTCAATATACAATACAATACAAACACAGTATTAGGTATGGCCAGTTAACACAATTCACTTATTATGTGCAGATAGCTATGATATCATAATAGTAATAATATAATGTAACGATAATGTAAATATAATGTAAAGACAGTTTACGAGTAATGAAATCAATATTAATGCATAAAATGGTAATTCGAATACAACATCCCCTCTCCTTTTTGATAAATTTATACAATAACTAAAACATTAGAAACAGAGGGGTACAACACTATTCCATTATTTTTTAGTTATCTGCTTTAGTTTTTGTAATTGTTTTTAGGAATGTGCTGTTAAAGTACTAATTTTGGTTTTCATGTCCCTAAACAAGTGACTACTAATGCCTATTTCTCCTCTGACATAGTTATCGGGGGTTGTGGTATGCATGTTCAAAGGTCTTTGAAAATATTATGTGTGTCTTTAATCTTTACTCCAAGGTATTTAATCTCCTTAGTAACATTAATCCCATTAATGATTCTCTCATTTCTACCTCCAAAGATTTTTATTTCCCTTTTGTCCTCATTTATTTTAAGGCTTATTAATTTTGTTGTATTAATTCCTAATTATATTTATTTTGCTATTAGTTCTGCTTCAGAGTCAGCCAATATATAAGTCCAACATCTGCATTTAATAATGCATTAGTGGTGTATCTATTTGTGGGGAACAGTATGTTTAATTATTTAATTATCTTGTTCATGAATATATTGAAGATAACCAAATTTTTCTCGAAATTAAAACAAAATCTTTTTATATTTTTATATTTTTATCAGCATCATTTACTATATATTAAGAAACCGCTCATAAATGTAGACGCGTATTAAGGAATTTCTTTTTGACAAATCAAAAAGGTCAACATTCAGAATTTATATATATTTAATATACCAACAACAAAAAAATTAAATTTTTTTATTATAAATATTTTCTCATTATCGTTGCAGCTCTTCCTTGTTTGTTATAGATTAAAAAACTTGTAACAAGCAGCCTTGAATTTTTCGTCATCTCATTTTATGCCTAGAAACATGTATTTCTATGGTCCAGAAATATGATTTTCTGTAAACCCATTCGGTTGTTTTTCTTCCTTTATAATAACGCATATGTCAACCATTTTTTCAAACTCTTCCTTAACGGTTCCTAGTAGTGCCTCCTATATATGGCTGGAACACGACATGTACGTGTATAACTGGTACTGTGCGTTCAATTATAATAAGTTTTTATTCACTTTCTATAGACAACCTAATACATCTAAAAGTTTTCATGGATCGACTTTGATTTATTTGATTGAATGGAATTTTTATTGACCAAATAAATATCTAAAAATGTTGATGTCATTTCATACACTTGATGTCATGTTGTTTCAACTGATCTACCGATGTCAACTGCTGTATAATCTAAATCTACATAACATTATGTGTTTATCATGAAAGTATTCAGTTACATATATATTATAATCCGGTTATAACAAGCAGTCAGCTTCCATTTGACCGCTTTATAAGGTATCTATAATTATGTTCTAAAAGTTTGTCAATAAAGTTCCTCTTAGACAGAATTTCTCATAATGTCCTTCTAAAAAATGAAAAAAATTTAATTAAAAAAATAGTCAAGTCATTTGCCGATATTCCAATTGTCACCTCTTAAAATTATATGATGGGGTGTTAACACTTTAAGATGTAAAGGAGCAGCTATAAGAATAAGTTGATAAGATTACATACAAAAATAACATTAATTTGAAAATATCCATATATGGATTGAATGTACTTGTATTTCATAATTCAAAACAAAATAAATTAGTGAAACTGACGAAGATTTTTGATATATAAAAAAAGCATAATATATTGGCCTAACTGAAAATATAACTGAGTTATAGATGCATTTAAATTTGAAGAAATGTATAATTTTATTTTCTTTCTGTATTCATATATTACAAACATTTATAATACACTTAAAGAATATAAATTTGTAGATAAACATTTTATTACATTGTATATTTTTGTTAGTAATTAAATATCTAAGAAATATTTGGCTTAACTGAACAAACCATTTTTACGTATGATCTGTTCACCTTATTTTAAAATAATTAATATATTAAAGAGGCAACATTTTTATATTTAAAATGTATATTTATAATGAATATATATTGTTAATAAATTCGTGAATCATAAAAACAACAATAAGAAAATTTTATTTCATGCAAAATTGTTTGTTAAATTTAAGGCTAACATAGGTATATTTTACAGTTAAACAATATTACTAAGTCAAATGCAACAGTAAACTTAAGTACAATAAATAAAAATCGTAACATTTAATAAATTATAAACGCAGTATATAAAGCCTTATTATGAGAAATATGTAAGAAAAGCATATCTCGCACTTTATTTTATGCCAGTAATTATTTCGAGCTCATTTTAAAATATCGACCATAACAAGTTAAATATGAATCAATAATGCAGTTAACGTGATTCATGAGGAAGTAAAAGAACCAACATTTTTATAAACAAACTTTCATTATGAACATCACGATCGATGATATATGCGTACACTTCGAAACGCACAATTTATGAGGTCTCCTAAGTTTCTATGAGAACCTTATCTCTCATACAGTTTTTTTTGCAGTGGAGCCTCAATGAAGCTTTTATTAACTAAAGAAGTGTCTCTAGAACAGCCAGCATGGTGAATGTTATTTCATCGCTAATAGAATAAATTAATTGCATATTTGTTTATTTAAATCAATTTGAGGCCATTGCTGACGCTATTCCGTAACTCACAGTTTCGTTTATACCTGGTGGTTGAAAACGTCGTTACTGTATTTCTATTTTAATAGTTACTCATCAAGTCTATCATCACGTCTCAATAACCTTAGTTCAGTTTTAAGTTGCCTAACTGGTTCAATACCGACTATAAAGTAATTTATTTTGCATTATTTTAAATGTAGATATATTTGTAAAAAATATGCCACAAATGAATTCATTATTATTTATATCATTACATTATTCATATATTTGTCATTGTCAGCGTTGATCTGAAGTTCATAAATGATGTACCAAATTAAAAATATATTGTATTGTATAGGAATACACATAATCATGCATTTTTCTAATAAATATCAAGCAATTGAATTTTTTAATTTTATATATGCACATTAATTACACAGTCACACCTGCAGGATCCCTAAAGCCAGGTATAATTGATGGATATATTGGATTACATCTGTATATTTAAAGATGGTGCTAGGTATTTTCTAAATATTGTTTATTTTAATTTATAATTATATATGCACAAGGGCAAGGCTGCATCTATAGACTATAATCTATACAATTACAGTATACCCCCTTAGCCTTATTATAGAGTTGACTATAGTATACAACTTGACCTGCAACATTATATCCAGTACAGGTAATATTAAATCCAGTTAATTTGATATTTATCAATCAGATTAAAAAATACATGGTTATAACTTATACTATAGGGATCACCAGTAATTCTAGCATTTATAGGCAGTATACTGTAAATGTTTTCTATTTAATGTATGTTGTAAGTACTTTAACTTAACTTATGTTACAATAATATTAACTGAATTTAGTAAAAAAAATATTTATATGTTTTACAAAATGTGCACAATTTTTTTAATTAATTTATATATAATTCATACTGGGTCTGGAGTGTTATAGGAATTATAATGATATAGGCCCTATACACTATTTATATTTTAACATGAACTTTGGTTATTTGGTTATTTGTATTTCCTGAAAATAAATGAAAAGAAAAAATAAACTAACTATAACTTTTTTATCTATAAAAATATATCCCTAACTATAATATTCTAAAGAATATTTATGGCATGCAAAAATATAGCCGTTATAGGCATAAATATTGCTTCAAACTAAAGAAACATTAAATTTATAAACATTTTCCCAATAATAAAATTTTAATTCCCTGAATAATTTCTCTGGTTTAAATCAATATATGACTACATTTTAACATACATATTCTTTATTTTAGGATCTATTTTTATAAATAAAAAAAAATTACAGCTAGTTCAATGTTTATTACAACTAGTTTGTTATTTCTGGCCATTTTGGAAAATATAAATAACCCCTTCTACTGACTATATAGTAAGACAACAATCATTTAAAAAAAATTAATATACATAACCAATGGAAATTTACTTGCACATATAGCCATAATAATTCTAACCATATATAGTTATAAAATGTTGTTTAAACCATTTTTCTCTAAATTTGTCAATATTTTTCATACATTAAGCAAAAAACCTAAAGAAATATTGACTTTATACTAAATACTAGGTAATATTATTATTATTAATATTAAATATTAATTATTAAACATTTGTTTAAAGACTAAACTTTAAATATATATTACAGGATTCAAAATTAACACTTACCCAGTTGCCAATTGTGAGTATCTTGTGATATAGGTGAGTAAAACTTGTAGTGCTATCACCCAAATCTTGATTGAAAATGATAAAAGTATATATTAAAATTAATGCATAATATGAATGTTGCTTACAAGTTCACATGAACATTTTCTCTGATTTTGTTTTCATTAAATAATCATAGTGATAATAATCAAAGGTATACAGGTTTAGTTAATTATGCATTCATTTATTACTGGAAACAACATTACATATAATTAATATGTTAATACAAAAGTTTATTGGCAAGTAGAAATGGTAATACACTTGCCGAGAGTTTAAATTAAAAAAAAACATGTATTTTGTACACTGTATTACTAATACTAGTCTTATTACTTTCAGTTTTAGTAAACAGAGGCTTTAGAAGAGAGGTATAGGTCTTTTCCATATAAAAACTGATTCTTTAAACCTCTATAGCTTAGGAACTATTACCATTATAAACACCTACTTTGTTAAATTAATAGATGGAACTATAAAGTAAATTATTAATAATTATTATTTCACTTATTTTAAATAACAAAAAAAAAGTTCTCTTTTGCCTATGTGAAATTATAAGCTTAAAATAAGTAATCTGCATTCAATTTATCCATATTTTAAACATTTAAAAAATCTTATTACATAAGAAAAAGTATTTTAAATAACAAATACATTGCATACACAGTGCCATGTCTAGTTTTTATTTTCCATATAATATTTTAGGGTCATTTTTGTAATGTTATTTTTTGTAATATTATTTTCTCATTATTATTAGTTTGTTTTCATTATCTAAATAAACATGTTTTGCCTGGTTTACATTTGTAAAAATATACTAATTAACATTCTAATTTATAGTTTAAGTTGTTAATAATATAATTATTTTAGCTGGCTTTCTCTTTATAAATAATTATTAATATTAGTTTAAAACTTACTATTAATACTCATAATTTGCATAATGTTTATGAACTAAGTTAATAAACCTTAATTTTGTTTTCCTTAATATACTTAATATTTATATAGATGTGCACATATATATTTTTTATTAATATATTTTAGTGTAATACTTAATGGGTAGTATTATGAAAAGTCACTACAAAAAAATGTCACCATGACAAATGCTCAGAACACACTGTACTGACAGTTGTATAGATTTGATAAATTATGTTTTAAACATGATGTAACCATTGTTTGTATAGTTGTTCATATTTTATTTATGTTTCACTATGTTAAAAGGAGGTAATTACATAATGGTTATTTTATCTAATATTGACATATTGTGGTGATGTTTTGTCATGTAATTTAGTCCAGATAAAATAAAAATTGTTATTTAGTCTAACCCAATTGGTCAGAGCAAATAAAGTATTTAACAAATTATATAATAAAAAATAACAATAACCTTTTTTTATAAACTTAATAATTAAAATACAATATATTTTTATATGGTCTGGATAATATATATGAATTTCTAATTGCTCTGGACCACTATGTATATGTTTTAAATGTGTTTCTTTTACCACATTTATCCAAAAAAAAACAGACAATAGTGTTTTATTTAATTTACACTTATTTGCCCCTAGCTTGGTTTAGAGGACCAATTTGATAATGTTCTGATTTTTTAAGCAGATTGGTTGGCAACCCTAATTTATTAGCAGTCCTCATATACTTATATGGTTTTATATATTATCATTTTTAAAGTATAATTATTTATTAAAAATGTGACATTTTGGTTTTATTTCAAAAGATTTTTTTAGATCTATCATTAATTAATTTTCTTATGAAACTGAACATTTCAATTATGATTTGTTACAAAAATATGTTTTATATTTTTTAATATTACTTTTTTTACCTGATTAGTAAGAAATTATGAAAATTTTACCCTGTTATAAATATATTCACTTAGATGTACTATATAATCAATTTTATATTGCATGACCTTATTGCTAGTATCAATGCAGGTGTATGTTCTCACAGTAATATAAACTAATAGGAATATTTGTCATATAGTAAAAAGTTTCTCTTATTATATGATATATTAAAATCATATAAAGACCAGTTCAGAATTCAGTTGTTTTTTGTACTTCTATAAAATCATTTTAAACATATCAAACTCATCATAGATGAATAGAATTATATTTATTCTTCAAAAAATTATATTATTAAAAATGTAGATACCAGTAGATTTGCAGTCAAATGTTTGTTCAATCTAATTTTATTATGTTTAATGAAAATGATAATTGTGTCATAGTTCAATCATACAGATAAATAAATTACCAACTGTCTACAGCATTCTACATATTCCAATCCTTACATTACTTTTCACGTGAACTGTAACTTTGCATGAAATTTTAGTTTACTTTTTTCTTTATCAGCCGATTTAAAAATTTATTATCTTGTGATGCCTTACATCTTATAACATTGGCTTAAAAGTGGTTATTCCATGAATTCTAACAAAAAAACTTATATTTTACTATCTGTGGTATCTATGGTATTTTTCTACTTGCAGTACTTCTTAATGAGACTGACTTTCATAAATTCATTTCAAACCTCTAAAGCTGGATTGCTAGGCTAATAAAGCTTAACATGTTGACTGGTTAAACAAAAACATAGATTCAATTATATTAAATATTTATAATGTCTGTATTGTTTATGTACATAAGAATTTAAATATTACAATATTACATGCAAGTATTAAACATTATATTTTTGTAAGTTTAATAACTTTTTGAAAAATTTATTAGATGTTATTATTTCTGGTTTTTGTTCAGAATTACAATTATTCACAGTTTTTTATTCATTATTTGATTGGCAGTTAAAGAAATTTACCCACTTAATCGGACTGCACATCATAACCAGTATTATTCAATTTGGTTTTAAATATTTTCTAATTAAATATCTTACTAATGCTTAAAAAATTAACATTTTGTAGTACAAACAAATAGTCTTTATAAATGATTATATAAAGTATGCCTTTGTTATTGATAGGCTATCTAGAGACCTACGTTTTTTTATTATAAATTTAACAAATGCCAGAGAAAATTTCAAATTAGGGTTGGTTACTTTATGTGTTCTTTATAAGTTCTTTAATTTATTGTTACCTATATTAAATTAGCTAACTACTGCTTTAACGTTTTTACTAATGTAGTTGTTTTTTTGTGTCAATCACATTATTAGTAAAAATTCATACAAACTAATTTCAGTATTAATGTTTTTTGTTTATAATGTGTGATTTTGAATATGAATTTCTATCACAACATATCCTATGCTACCACTACATTAATACATCTTTTATTTGTAAATTGTATGATTAATTGCCGTTTTTTTAGTCAATACATCTTTCCATATTGCAAACAATGAACTGAGATGATTAGATTAATTATTTTATAATTAACTCATCTATTCTCCCAGTTTATTTGTTAGGGTTTCCCCTCAAAGTGTTACTGAAGCATGTTATGTCATAACTATGTGATAAATGAAAACAAAAGATTGTCAATTTCTGTTGGTTATGTGCTGTTTGTTTGTTTATTTATTTACATTACGCTAACTCAACAGAAATTTGTATATATTGTTTTGCAATTATATTTTAACTAGCTTTTCCATTCAAAATATTGGTGTATTGGTATATATGTATATTGGTCAACACTTTCATATTTTATTCTCGGCATATATTAAGTGTGAATATACTATACATATTATTTTCTTTGTTAATTATTTTGCATAGCTACTTATGACTGTGTTTATTATACTGATTTAGCTGCGCTGTAGCATCCCTTTACCATCAATGTTCAAATATCATCTGAGATTCACTTTACCCCGCTACCCACTCAGCAGCCGGTATTGTAAACGACCTCTGGACCGAATCCGGCCGACGAATTATGCCCTCACCTCAACAGGCGAGCATGGATATGAAAAAGTCGGACGATGCCCCCAAGTATGAGGACGCCTTCCCCCCATTGCCCCAGTCGAACAATACCAAGACTCCGCTCATGACCAACTCCAGTGTGCCCCTACCGACTCCATTCAAACAGTCAGTCACGACTCAGGTAACTGCACAGTAGGGTGCATTTTACGAATTTTACGCAATTGCTCCGTAATTGGATGATCAAGTCTTTTGTGATGTTTGGGGCAGAAATGTCTCATTGTTTAGTTCAGGGATAAGTTCCTACGGTCCTGGAATTATTTAAAATAATGACTCATTGATTTGACATCATTTATTTTTAATACATGTCCACTAATCAATGTATTATATACTATATCTATATTTATACTGTATTTTGTATGTGATAATAGCCATTTCGTATTAGTCTCCAACTATGATTCTGCAATCATCATCAATTACAACACAAAAAATGTTATGTGTAACATGCTGTCAATTTTACATAGAGCAAACCATATTTCGTCTTCTGTTGCTGACAGTTCCCACCGCCGATTCCAGGAACTTATTCAAAATAATGTCTACCTTGTTCAAGTTAGTCATTTTTCTTTTTCGGGTCGTATTGGCTAGTTTTATGCAAAGTATCTGTCTATTTTGCTAATTTGTGGATTTTTGTTAAAACAGTGTTCATTTTACGGCATGGCAATGTCAGAGTAGAATCTGGTTTTTCTATCAATAAAGATCTCTTGGTACCAAATCTGAAAAAATGAAACTATTGTTGCACAAAGAATAACTGCTGCAAGTGTCACAAATAAGTCTAAATTTCTTCATTATACAAATAACTTAACATTTTATAAGGAATGTGTACGTATGGCTATGCATGTCTTTAAAACAGCCAATGGGTCATTCCTTGAAATGTCCTGGAAAAATATATTTGAAAACTCTGAGAATATTGGATTCCTTTTCTTATTGAACTTCACAAACACCTCGCGCAATTATTTACTCCTCCTTTTCTGATAATAACTGTCGCAGCTATTAATTACAGTATAGAACTAGTATAGCCACAATATAAGCCAAATAATTGTGTCCCGATCAATAGTAGCTGCTGTCACCCTCCGTCTTTTCTATAATAAAGACCCTGTTGTGTATTCTGACAGTCAACTTGCTTTAATATTTCGACACCTTTATGGGGTCTACTGTAGCTTTTAAATTATTAATTTCAGTGACAATTTATATGTAATCTTTCGGTTTGATTGCCTTCTTTGGCTGTATAGTACGTCTGTTTTATAATATTATGTTGCGTTATTTTAACTTCGAAAGATCATGTTTTATTTATGAAAGATTTAACCTATTATTTTCCTTCTAAGGTAGTTAATCGCATAGCCCATCACATTATACAGTCCTTCCTCGACCAACAACACGTAAGCATTCGTCCTCCTCCTCCTCTACCCGACAGGTGCTCGTAGTCCCGCTAGAGGAGCGCCGCTTCCAGCTGGCCGGCGACACCCAGTTCGGCGGCCGCCAGCAGGACAATCAGCGCAAGATCTGTCAGGACATTTCCCTGAAGACCCAGGTGAAGATCGACCTGACCTCGACCAAGGATCGCGCGCTCACCATGGTGATCACGGGAAAGATGGCCAACGTGATGAACGCCAAGCGCCTGCTGACCAAGGAGTTGCAGACGCAAGCGCAGAAGCAGGTGTCGGTGCCGCGCGAGTACCATCGCTTCATTCTGGGCAAGGCGGGCTCCAAGTTGAAGCAGATTGAACTCAACAGCTCCACCAAGATCAACGTACCCAGGTGACTGACCGCTGTCCTTTTGGTTGGTTCCTTTTTCTCTCTATATTATATATAGAGAGAGAGAGATAATAAGAGAAAAAGACAACCGCTTGTCACTCAATTACTGTCCACGCACAAAGCATCAACTGCTATACGCTATACTGTTAATTTAGTTGAAAACATTATGTCACAATAATGATATACATATAAACCATCGATTTTAGGCGGGAAAATTATAAATTTATCATTAGCCAACACATATTTACACATTAATTCCGAAGTTTAATCAAACAAACTAACACTTACAAGCATTCTGAGCTCATTATTTTCAAATAGATTACACACTTTTCTATATTTTGTGATGGTCATTTTCAGAGCAAGTTTTCTTTGTAAAGAAATAAAGGTTGTGGTAAGCAAAAGCTATGCGTAGATGGATTGGTACTAAAACACCGTCAATTACTAATCAATGCACTAAAGACGAATATTGTGAGAATCTTGAACTTCTAGTTAAGTTTGACTTTTACCATTATATTTCTTGATTTTTACCCCTTTTTTCGCTCTAAATATATTTTTTAAACTTTCATTTTTTCGTCTGTTACCTTTCGACTGCCTAATTGTCTAACGTGCCGTAGTTTTCCGGTGTGTATATTTTTATTGATGTCGTATCGGTTCTGTTAGACTTTTCTCCTCTTCTTTTATGGTTTCGTAGTGAATCGACTAATTACAATTAATGCAGCGACATAGTTTTAAGTTCAGAAAGACATATTGTTAGTTGTTTGTTATAAAAATATAGTTTACATTTTTTTAATAATTTTGTTTAAAAATACTTATACCATTATGAAAATCTATCTGAAATATCTAACTTATATCTACTGTAAAATGCAATAAAATGTCCCTATACAACTTGTAAGCCGTTGATTTCAACCCTGTTTTTCTGTTCGATTAATCACCACTCCCCGATCAGATACGAGGATGGCGCCGACCATGTGACAGTAATTGGGACCAAGGAGGGCATCGATCTGGCCGTGATCGAGATCAACGCGATAGTCGACGAGCAGAGCAAGCTGGCCTTTGAGCGGATCACTGTGCCGAAGATCTACCACCCCTTCATCTGCGGCCCGTAAGTTGAATAATATTGTTGACACTGACGCAGACATGGTCTCCTCAGTGAATTGAAAGTATAAGGTGTACATTGTCCCTCCTCCGCATCGGTGGTGCCGTGCAGGTTCAACCGGACGATAACGGCCCTTCGTGACCAGACTAAGGCCCGCATCCCCCTCC
Source organism: Coelogynopora nodosa (assembly GCA_034780555.1). NCBI lineage: Eukaryota > Metazoa > Platyhelminthes > Proseriata > Coelogynoporidae > Coelogynopora > Coelogynopora nodosa. The sequence goes on along the minus strand of JAUZND010051665.1, from coordinate 25,140 downwards.
CCCCGCCCACCATCGACGGGGACGAGATCACCGTGTCCGGGGAGAAGACCGGGGTCCTACAGGCGATGTCGGCCATCAAGCAGATCTACGAAGAGAAGGTACCCAGCTGTCTCTCGATTCTTACTCTTCATCTTTTCTAAATGCAAAATTTCGTTTCTTTGAAAATAATATCGTACATTATATTTTTCATGACACACTCTGAAATTCATTATTGATAGAAATCTATTTCTGCACTTGTGAAAAGTTATACTCTCCACTTCAAAAAGAAATCGTAATGCAACGTTACCAATGGTAAAATATGTTACTCTATCTAACCGCTCGGCTTCGTGTGGTGTATTTAACCGTCTGATTCGTCTTCCCCCCCTCTTTTTTTTAGCTGCGCAAATGCACATCAATTGATGTAGACGTGAAGAAGTCCCAGCACAAGTACATCATCGGACCGCGGGGTTCTGGCCTCTCGGAGATCCTCGAAATGACCGGAGCTTCGGTGGAGGTGCCGCCCTCCGACTCGGACTCCCTCAAGATCCGGCTGCGCGGTCTGCCCGACCAGTTGGGCACCGCTCTCACCAAGGTCTACGAGAAGGCTGGCTCCATGACTACCGAGAGTGTCCCGGCTGTTGGCTGGCTGCATCGGTTCATTATCGGGAAGCAGGGGGCTACGCTCAACAAGATCATTGAAGGACACGAAAAGGTGACAAATAGCCCTTTTATAATATTATTATGTAGCCTATCTCGCATAGTTTTTTGAGTAGTTCTGTCTGAGTTTCTACTGGGCGTAATTTAGAGTCTATCGCAAACATTTTGGTTGCCATTTAAATTTCTTAATATATTGTTGCTAATCTCACTGTGCTTATTATTTATTTAGTGATATTGGTCATTTAAATGTCTAATGTCAACATTTTCTACATGTGGATAGCTGGCCTACCATTCACGTCAACACTATCAATATTAACAATAATACTATACAAATAATTCGATAAGCAATTATGGACAATGCCAATGAATATCAGTAACTGATGTTATACGCAATACATAATAATATTATCCTTATTTTATCAATCCTGTGTTAATTTTATATATTATACGCGGCTATGTTTAATGGTTGAGCATATTATGCTTAAAACAAACATAGCCGTTTGAGTAATACATAACAACCTCTAATCAATCCTTCCCAGTTTATTCTGTTTCCGATCGTTGTTGTAATTCGCGTTTGATAAGACAGGTCTGGTAATATTTTATATTGTATTAGGTTATATTATACTTCCTTTGTTAACTTTGTTAACGTGAACAATTTAAAAGTGGTTAAAAATATATAGAGTTTATAATATTCCTGTAATGTTCTTTGTTCTGACTATTATATGATAAATGTGTAGAACATTATTCGTCTTGAAGAACCGTGTGTCTGTGAGTGATATAATACCATTATTTGTCACCGACTTAGTTACTCAAACGCATAGGATTCTATGCTCAAACGTTCTTTTTTGTGTCTGTCAGGCTGCATGGAGTCCAATCTTGGCGTGTGTTTCACAATAATCTCTTGTAACAGAAGAATGGAGTCGGTGTGTTCTATATAATTCTTCCATTCTTATCCATCGACATACCGCCATATATTCATAATATTCCTTTGCCATATTCTTTTGTTATCGTGCGTTTCTCTCACTCTCTCTCTAACCTTTGTGATAGTATCTGCAGATCACTGTACTTATTACTAGAGGCCTTGATTTGACTCCAGTTAGTTGTTAAAATATATCAAATCTGTATAATTAAAACTACACTTATCCTGGACATTGTGACTAAATTATGTATTAATTTATCCATAATCATGGCTTGTTAACATTATCTAACCACGCTAATCTTTCGGTAAATGGAACTCGCAGCGTGCAACTATAGTTTCCTGTTTATACTGGTATAGACGGGTCGATTGTTACATTGTATATATTATTGTTGATTATTAAATCCAGCATAGTAGAGTAGCCGCGCGGTTTTATTGACTGTTCATTTTCATATCGGTTCTGTTTTATAACCCTTTTTGAAGGTTATTTCATAAATGGTAGTATGCGTAAAATTAGTTAAGAATAATATTATGTTGGCGATCGTTCTTTTTTGTTATATTGTATATAGTCATGGCATTTGTGTTAACACATTGTTATTTTGGCTTCGACTCAGGAAAGCTTTTATGCTCTTATCTTTGAAACTGACAATAATTATTATTTGCACTGTTTAATATGTCCTTTGTACTTGCCGTACTTGACACATATTCTAACCCATTTAAATGATATATTTTTAAGTCTCAATTTTCTGCTCATCTTTGTGCTGCTGCTTGTTGAATCACCTGTTTAAAGAGCAGTGTATGTTTGTAGTACAGTGTCCAACTGTATAATGTTAGTAGACATGCAACCAACGAAGCCCCCTCTGTGTGAGAATGAATTCTATAATATGATGTGTGTGTATATATATATATTTATCGGATTGTAAGCAGGCGTTGTATCCATAGAAATAGGTTATTATATAGCTGCCACGCGAAAGTCCAGCTAGCAAAGATGCGCCGAGTGTACAGCCTATAGTCAGTCAGCCAGCCAATATCGATGTGTATGTTTTTCGTGTATGTACAGACTTAGGTATTGGCTGCAAAGCAAGCACAGTGATATTGCTGTTCACGAATCTGAAGGCAACAGGAGAGCTATTGCGACGTCCTATGGTGGTGTCTGGCTGGCTTCTATCTCCTGCAGAATGGAGGGGACTTGTGTATCTACTATTAATACCTAAAGGGGTCCCCTACCCCCTCACTGAGAGATTGCAATGAATCTTTTTCGCTGCATTCGGTCAGTCGTGGTTGTTCACGTACGTCGGTCATCTCATCTGCCTGGCGATTTTGACAGCTGATATTGATTCCTTCCGGGTAGATTGGAGCAATTATCAGTATTTATTATCTGCTTTCTTTCGGGAAATCTCGCACACACAAACCGGCGCACCACTCACTTTCTCATTTTGACTTTAGGAATATGGCGTGAGTTAATCCGTCGTCAGTCTTGTGAAAATTCCGTTTATCGATTTCATTCTGGTTGTGGTCTGTGCCTAATTTGTTGATTTTGTACCGATTAAATTTATGCTATAGGCGATTTAATTATGTGACAAAAATATCAAAGCAGAACGCAAACACATTATACAAAAAGCCGGAATAGGAGAGAGAAGTTTAAAACGACCGCGAAACATATTATTGAAATTAATTGGTCCCAAAATCTAATTGTCTATGTAATTATATTTTAACAAATTTCGTTATTTTCCCTTCAATTCCTTCAAACTAATTTGTCCGATTGTAAAAACTATATGTAGACTTTATGAACGGTCAGGAAATGTGTTTTAGGTGGCAAAATAAATATTTTCTGATAAGGTTAGGGAAAGGTCATGAAAGAAGCTTGGTTGGTAGAAGATGAATTTACTGCATCTAGCAATTTTGGTTATACATAGATACATTTATTAGGATTATTGTTTTATTGCAATGCATCCTATCCATGAAAGAAGGCAATATTCGCAAAATCTTGAAAGTGAAAATTGTGAAAAGTCTACGGAAATGTTTTGGTCTTAATTTAAGTTGTTATTCTCTACACTTATTCAAATTTTAGTCCTTCTCCGCTCACCACGATCACTTTTAAAACCATTATCCGCCCCCCTCTCTCCCAGGTCCGCGTCGAATGCTCCGAGTCCACCGAGTGCATCGAGGTGGAGGGGCCCGCCGAGGACGTCGACTTTGTCGTGAAACATCTGCGCGCCAAAATCGCCGACCTCGAGCACTCGATGTCCCGCAGTGAGCTGCGCGTGGACCCCAAGTATCACAAGCACGTGGTGGGCAAGGCGGGCTCCAACATCGCCCGGCTCCAATCGGAAAATCAGGTGTCGATCCGTATTCCTAACGACTCGAACGACTGGACGGTGACTATTGTGGGAGATCCCGCGGGAGTGGATCGTGTCAAGGAGGAGATCCACTCGATGGTCAACAAGATGGTGGGTCACTCTTCCGATCTCTATCTAGTTTTGAGGGTTTTTTTGCTGGCTTTTATTTATTGTATGTAATGTGATGTTCTTCATTGTCACAATATTTGGAAATAACAGGATTATACTCTTTATTTGTTAGGCTACGAGTGATCCATTGATATACTCGTAATTAACGAAATCTTATCTTTTATGTTGTAAAATATATACTTACTATCTAATTTTGTTCTAAAAATGCTGTAAAAGTATAGTGTGCTGAACTTACACAGCAGCTATGCCTGTGTGTTTGATTTAATTTGTTATTTATTGAAAAACTACTGGATATAAATAGAACAGGAACTTTTATTGTTAGATAAATTATAAGAGGTGGTAGAAGGACAACCTGTCGATGATATTATCAAGAAATACAAGAATAAATCAAGGATAAGTTTGTCCGGAAACCTGATTTGCATCATTTAATAATTATTCATATTTGACTAATATTATTATAGTGTGAATATTTTAGTAAAATTAAAATAAAACCGTTCAAATTTTATAATTGATGCTGATTCTCTGAGAATTAATAGCTACAGATATACCTATAGGTCACACTGACTGCAGCAGACTTAAAAACTGGTTAGATTTATCCATTATTAATAAAATTTATTATCAAATTAAACGAGACTAGTTCAGAATAGTAACTCTTTTGATTCAAGATGTTCATCGGATCGGAGTTTTGCTAAATTCTCGAGATTTCCCGTATTTATTTGTCACAAGTTTGACTAGCCTACTGGCTACAACACAGAGTCTCAGTTGGTGCACTTTATATTCTCGAAAAAACCAGCCGTTGACGACAACCGATTGATCAGCTGTGTTGTCGTCGTCTTAGTGTTCGATTACCGGCCGGGTAAGGCTGGCTGTGTGTTATAGATTCATTCTGCCAGTTTCATAATCATAGTCTGCTGCTGAGAATCCAAAGTTTATCCATAATCCTTCAATTTGTCTGAGTCTAACTAGGGCACTCCGGTGTCGTTATCTGGAAACTGTGGCGCATTCATTATAGATATATCGGCCTGTCAGTCTACGTTGCAATACGTGTTTTGCTCGAATTTGATATTGTCTCACTGTATATCATGACGTGATGCTTGCGCTAATCGGTATTACATTAAACAGGCTATAGATTGGATAAAATAAAGTAATATAAAAATTGGTAGTTTTTTATTATGATTTTAAAAAAATGCCTTCAAAATAATATGATCATGTTAGCAGACAGGGAGCTAAATGGGTTTCTCTCAACACATAGACATACTATATACTTAACCGTGTAGTAGGCTTACGTGGCATGCATGGTGTACGCATACGGCTTAACCAACTCCCCCCCCCCCCCCCCACATGTATATAATAATATATAGGTTAACATTTTTCAATGTGTGTATGGTGTACATAATATTATTGAGAGAAAGAAAGCCTTAGCCATGGGTTAGTCAACAGCAGCTGTTTACTACAGCACAGGAGACGACAACATAATATAATATAGTACAATCCAGCCGTTGAAACTGTATTATAACACTTTTTTTACATTAATGGACGAAAAACACTTGAGTTATATTATTTTAATTCAATACAGCATGATATGGCATGGCGTGCGTGTGTGGTTTTTATAGTCGAACAGCCGTGTGTACTACTTAGCCAGTTACACGTGTGCCTAAATGCGGTCCACTTAGTATAATACACCGTATCGATTTATGGAGCTGTTTCAGTGCAATGCTTACGTCATCCAAGTCATGTACCTCCATATACGGCAGCAGCTAGTAACAGCAGTACTGAGGTAGATTTGACTTGTGTGGACATTATGGACAGGCTCAGTTTTAGACTAATACGGATCAGGCGCAAGAAAATAGCGTGATTTCGTGCTCACCAAAATCATAAATTTACGTTGGCTGGCATATTCAATTGATTTCATGTTTATTGTTTTCCTTGTGTCAGCTGGCCTGGTGGCCATATGCCTCTGAATACCACGTCATGCTATGCGTGCACCCTCGCCTCGCCTTCTAGTTATGGAACAACACTATTTATTGCTGTCTTTATTAACTTCGATCGTTGATTAGTTCAATAAGAAATAATCGTCGTTGCTGTTTTGCATAACAACTAACGCCTTATAGTTTTCTGAAATAGCGATCTTTAGTTTTTTTTCTGGTGAAAATAGGTTTGTAAATTGTTGTATGGATAGATACATATTTCGTTATTTTCATAAATTACTTTTTTGTATCAATAAGACATAAATCGTTTTACAGAAAATTAGCTGACATCAGATAATGTTTCAGTTAGTTTTTTTACTCAATGACATAATATTTTGTCGAAGTATTTGCCCCACTTTCTTTCACATTTACACTATGCTATAACTAATAAAATGTGCTTTTGATGTTGTTATTACGATGGAACATACTATCATTAAAGCCATACTATTGATTTCAATTTTGACTAACCGGTAAACTTTTCTCTTTCTCCGGTAAATAAGTCATCCTTCTTTGTTGCTTTATAATATTTTTGTTTTACTTTTTTTCAACATACCTTTAAATGACTTTTGACTGTAAAGCCTACGTGTATAGTTAGTTACCACGCACATGGTTACACGCAGTTCTTCCTTTATACCTTGACCTCGTAAAATAATTTCTCTAACGTACTTCTTACAACCTAATTATAATCAATATAACAAATTATTTGACAGTGTCAAGACAGGCGGTGTAGGAAATAATATTTGTAATCAGAAAATCACCTCAATCCCCGCTCCTCCCCTTCATATTTCCCTGTGTGTAACTGCTCGAATTTATACCTCCTCAGTTTTCACAGCCCCCTCCCCTTTACATGGATTGTTATTCTGTGTAACGAAGCAAATGTAATACACTTCAAACGGGAACTTAGAAGAATGAACATATTATAATTTACGAAGAGAACTCTCGAAAATTGTGTTTAATTGATTAGTTTATTTGTTTTTGTCAATAGCTCTTTTTCTTTAAATTACACAGATCGTTTTCTAGCCTACTTATTGCTGATGCCCTTTTCTTGATTACAATTTAACTTGATTAATTTTTAAGTTTAGATTTCAAATCAACTGTTTTATACAATTTTTTTAACAATTAGTGTATTTGGTATACTAATTAATGCACTATTATAGTACAGAGAAGGCTCTACCAACCTACATGTTGGACGGTAGTTCATTTACCTGACTGGAACATGACTGATATGATATTGTTTGTTTCAAGAGGTATTATCTGCATGTGGAAGGTGAAGTATCGATGTACCTTCTACCCATTGTTTCACTGTTGACTCAGTAGTCTGCTTGCTAGTCAAACTAGGTTGTGAGTCATCACATGGTCTGTTATGCGTAATAATGGTTAGTATAATCTTAACAACACCGGAGAGTTCAATAGATACGGATTGAACTGTATGTTAGTTGTATAATTGTGTAGTTGTGTTACTCGATTGCCACAATCGGAGCCATTTATTGATCACAGTGTTTACTGGATGGCTATTTCACTATCACGTGAGCCCGGCATCTTTCCTAGTTTCATATTTCTACCCCCTCTCTCTCTCTCTGTCGCTCTTCAGGACAACGAGAAGCAGAAGGACGTGGTGATCGAGCACCAGTTCCACCGGCAGTTGATCGGGGCGCACGGCTCCCGCATCAAGGAGCTCCGGGACCGTTACCCCCAGGTGACCATCGTGTTCCCCGACTCGAAGGCCAACTCCGACCTAGTCTCGGTGCGCGGGCCCCGCCAGGCTGTGGACGCAGTGGCCACCAGCCTTGTCAAGTTGTATCAGGGTTTTCAGGTAGGCAATATAGCACTATATAATTTCCACTTTGAAACGATCATAGTTTTAAATTGCCCTTTGTTTCAATATTTATTGATCACATCAACAATTTCGTTTACACTGCCCTCCCCCTCCACTCCAGGAATCGAGTTATCAGCGTGAGGTCCGCGTCTTTAAGCAGTTCCACAAGAATGTGATCGGCAAGGGAGGCGCCACAATCCGGGCGATTCGTGAGGAAACCAGCACCAAGATTGACCTGCCCGACGAGCGGGCTGAGTCCGATGTGATCCGGATCACCGGGAAGAAGAAGGATGTCGACGAGGCGGTCAAGAAGATTGAAGCGATTCAGAAGGAGTTGGTGAGTCTCTCTCTCTTGCTTGCTTGCTGTCCGTTGATTATCGATTTTGTTTAGTGTGTGCGTATTACAGCTGTAGTGTGCAGCTAGCACTGTCGTTTAGCTGTAGACTCGTACTGATCAATATTCTTTTATGCTAAACCAGTATTATTTATTTCATGTACATTGTGTATGACATATTATTCAGCATGATTATTGTGGAGAACATTTTCATAATTATATTATGTGTTTGACTTCTTCCGGTGGATTTCTTATGTATCGTGTATTCTTGGTAGATTATTGCCAAGTTTGTGAGAGTTGTGTATTTCTTTTCAGCATTCTGTGAAAACTGCACTTTCTTAAACCGTTTCATTAGACCTAACTAATTCAGTTACATGGGACACATGGAAACTGAATGAATCGACTAATATTATAACAATTGCTAAACAGCCATTCTATGGAAGAATAATTGATTAGAACTTATATAGTAGTTATAACTTATTATGGTGACTAATGTAAAACAACATAATTTAATCAATACAAAAAATAGATGATGCAAGCTCTCATTTAAATATTTAAAAAACATTGTTGTCCTTATTTTCATAATAGAGGCCTTTTAGAGTTCCCTTTAATCGTGAATATTAATTTAAAAAATGTAAACATTACTTTTAATTTAAATAATTATATAATTATTTACTCGTTTCACTATTTAAGCATTTCCCTCCGTGTTTTGTGTATCTTAGTCACCTGCTATACATATTTGGGCTAGCTTTATTTTTTCGTTCACTGTGTTATTCACTCTTGCTTAAATTGTCTCATTTTGCAATTCCTTTTAGCGTTAGTGTTTATTACCTCTACACATATTATTAGATTGTATATTTAACCTAAATATGTTTTGCATTTATTTCCTCCTTTTCATAAAATATGATCTCAAAAATTTATAATTCCTAAGTATCATTATGCAAATGTGAAATTTTGCAAAAGCTCACGTTTTTTTATATTGATTTATTATTTATTAGCCATTTTCGCTTCTCACAAGTAACCATTGAATAACCAATTTTTAAACTTAATAAAACAAAAGTGAATCAATTAATCAGTAGTAACATAAACCCTCTCATTACTCTCCCCCCCGTTCTTCCTCCCTCCCTCCTAGGCCAACATTAAGGAGCTGATCGTGGAGATCCCAGCCCGCCTACACACGGCCCTTATTGGGAGCAAAGGTCGCCTGATCAGGTCCATTCAGGAGGAGTGTGGTGGTGTGCAGATCAACTTCCCAGACTCGGAGCGTCAGTCCGACCAGATCATCGTCCGTGGACCCGTTGATGACGCCGAGAAGGCGAAGAAGCAGCTGCTCGATCTAGCCCAGGAGAAACAGGAATTCTCGCATCAGGTGGGTTCTTTAGTCAGTGTATTCCAGACTATTGTGTAGGAGACGAGTAGAAAACTTTTTAATTGTTTCATTTAAACTTTTTGTATATAAAATTTATTTTTATCTTAGTTGCTTGTTTTGGACCAATGTTAAGGTTGTTAATTTTTTACGAACTTTTAGCAATTTTTGTTTCTCAGTCATTTTTTAAGGATGTTCTTATGATTTTCATTAATATTTTTATGACGAAAAGGTGGAAATCATGTCATACTAGTACTGCTCATACATTATGTAAAATTTTCAATTTATTGTTATATGAACAACCCTTTTCTCTTACTCGCTATATTTTACTTTTCTCTCGCTCCCTTTATTTCTATCGTGTTACTACTTTTTGGCTAAAGTGTATTAATGTGAATGCCTAAACTAGTTTAATTATATTTTATTCTTAATTAGTTATTTTTCGTTATATCGAATGCTTAATATCCGTTGAAAATATTTTAAAATGAAATAAAAACAAATTGAATAGTGAAAATAATTAGTAAAGTTCTTGAATAGTCTGGGAAAATATATATTTTGGTAAATGATATGAAAAGGTTAAGGGTTTTTGTTAAAAATCGTGGTTTTCTAAAAGAGTATAAGACTGTAAAATGCACTGAGGGTGGAAAACCTTTTACCTCATCTCTCTCTCACGCCTTCCAGGAGTCTGTCCACGCCAAACCCGAGTTCCACAAGTTCCTGATCGGGAAGCGGGGCGGCCACATCGAGCAGATCCGCAAGCTCACCGGGGCCCGGGTCATCTTCCCCGACCGGGATGATGAGGAGAAGGACCTGATCCAGATCATCGGCTCCCTCGAGGCGGTCAACAAGGCGAAGCGGGAGCTGCAGGACCGAATCAAGGCCATGGTGTGTAGTGGTCTGTTATATGGCTTGTTTTGACTTTAATGCTTGCTTATATTGAAATTGTTAATATATCCTATACGTTTATTCAATGTATACTTCTTTCAATGAACCATGGGTTAATATTAATAGAACCAAAGGTTAAGAATAAGAATTAAGAATACCTGAAATGTACAAATATCGTCACAAGTAATGTATGGCTATACTTGAGGAACTCAACTCATATAATTTATTAACATCGTAGTATTTTACATCAATTCATTTAAATAGTATTATAACATGTTCATTGTGTACCTAATTTGCAAAAACTAGTGAAAGAAGAACCCTACATCCGCCGTATTATCTACCGTTTAACACCGGCCTTATCTGTTTATTATACTGCTTTGTATGGTTAGCACAAAGACAACAGCTATTGAGGGAAGGGGGGGGGGAGTAAAGTTCAATTTTACTGTGCAACTGCCAGCTGGCTGCACAGACAACATAAAGGTACCTAATATAGCCCCACTCATCACTGATCTGAGCTACACTCCAACGCACTGCACCGAGAGATCTAGGTTTGGTTTCTATAGTGTGTTTGCCTCTTGATTTGTACGCGACTTTTAATGATTGATATATCTATTAAATCACGTGACACTTCACCGTACCTACAGTAGTACTGTTGCCCCCTCCCCCCCTCCTGTCTCTAACTAACTTAAATCGGAAGATAATTGTACTTTCAGCCATTGACCTATTTGTTAGAGAGAATATTTAAATGGTGATATAGTAGCCCGGAGAGACAAAATTGTGTTCTGTACTCGAATTACGGCATTACAAATACTCCATATTTTATGATACCTAGTAGAGTAGTCAAAACAATCAATCTCATTTTCTTTAATTGTTCTGGTTGAAATAAGATATCCGTATTACAGTGCATATTATGGATTTGTAGTTGGTTGGTTAGGCCAAGATAAGTTTTGTAGACACCATTTCCTTTTCTGAAGCGCAATTCGGCGCTTTTTTTGTTTAAACAGTGTATCTTTAAATATACCAACTTTTGGTTAGACACGTTTACAGAATATATTAATGAAAATCTAGTTTGCGGCTCATATTATTTTCAAAGATAGCACTGTGATAGTGCTCTTGTGCAGTATAAATTATTCATGGTTTGATAAAAAGCGGTCGAATTATAATTAGTTCTACTCCTGAGAATTGTGTCTGTTTGGCTTTCTCGCCAACTTGCATCCCTCTAATGGCCTCTATCTCTCTGTATTTCTCACTCTCTCTCTCTTCTCTGTCTTACTCTCTCTCACACACTATTTCTCTCTCTTCTCTTTTTCTCTCTTTCTTCCTTGTCTCACTCTCTCTCTCTCTTATCTGTCTCACTCTATCTCTAACTCTCTCTCTCTCTCCAGGAAAACGTGGTGGAAGAGGCGGTGACAATCGATTCCAAGTGGCACCGCCACTTCCTCATCCGTCGCGGCCAGAAGTTGGAGGAGCTCGCCCGCGACTTTGGCGGTGTCAACATCAGCTTCCCCAAGCAGAACACTCCCCACTCGGAGGGCGGTGATCAGGTCCGAGTGAAGGGCCCGCGCGACTGTGTTGAGGCTGCCATTCGACGGATGCAGGAGGTTGTCGACGACCTGGCCGCTCAGATTGTCATGAATGTGGTGATACCGCAGGTGGGTGAAACGAACACAGGGAGAATTAAACACTTGAATAAAATACGCGCGGAAACCCCCTAGTCATAATGTGACAGTCGACTGTAACATTAAAGGAAATTGCGTTTTCCGTGTACAAAATTTTTTTGTTGTAGTTTACTAATATGCTATTTTACTAGATAATTGTTCTGAATTGTAAGACGGTTTACTAAATTTATTATGGCTAATGAAACTACGTTTGTTGTGCCTCAGGTGCACCATCGCGCGTTGATCGGACGGAACGGGGAGCAGGTGAGGGACATTCAGGACGAGTTTGGGGTGCAGATCAAGTTTCCCAACCCAAGGGCGGTGGCGGCTGCAGCAGCGGCGGCGGCGGCGACTTTTGCCTCCCAACAGAGCCGAACCTCGGATAATGCCACCCCTGGTAGGTTTGGGATGATCATGTTTGTAGTGCTCTCCCTCCGACACACAATAGTCAAAGAAAATTGAACATGTGTAAAGTAATTATTTCTTGTTTCATGGGGGAATTATAAGACTAACTAAATAAAACTAAATAAAATAGCTGATTTAATTTTCAGAAATTTTGAAAAAATCAATATTGACTAAAAAAATCCATAATATAAAAAATATATAATTTTTTAACAAGAAATTTAACATAATATTTTAAGTATTCTAAAACAACAAAAAAATATTCTAAAACAAAAATCGTTGATTATGTCTCCCAACAATTAATTTTTTTTATATATAGACTGAAATTATAAAAAATTTGAAAATCATTATTTATAAACAAAAAATTAAGCATGCAGGAGATTAATAAAGGTGTCTTGTAGATTAGTAAATGACTTGAAAAGTTTAATAGTTATTAAACGTGTTATTATACTAGGAAATAAAATATATTAAGCAACGGTGATATTTCAAATACGATGTCTATTACAAGGTTCCCACAAACAGGGAAAATGCATTTTTAGCGAGTAAAGCATTTTGTTGCTAAACTCACGTCACAGGCAGATTCGTATTGTTTGAGAGCAAAAAAATATTTGTCTCTCTTTCACATTGCGAATAAAGGTGAGAAAGAAAATACAGGCATGCGATTCTTCCGTGTTTTGTGGCTGAAAGATCATTCTCAAAATTCTACTAAATATAGAATACAAATATTACCCTCCTTCTCCCCTGCATAGGGACCCCTTTTACTATTTATTTAAAGGCAACCACTCGCAACAATTATTTTCAATTTCTTCTAAATCACCATGCCCAGGAAATGGGTTACAAACCAGACTAGATGCCCTTGTTGTATCTCTTCGTTCATAATTCTTATTTGTGTATCTATATATATATATATAACACACCATCCAGTTTTATTACATTTCTGACGCTACGATAGTCTATAGACCCGGTAAATGGCATCCTTTTTTATTGCTCTTAATGCCAATCCCTCATCAGACGAGAACGAGGCAGAAGTCCCGGTGAACGGAGTGACCACCAACGGTGGCAATCACGATGACGAAGACGATCACCACCACCACCATCATCAGCACACCGGGGATACAGCAGCGGAAGACCCCCCCTCTACTCCTGCACCGGACACGACCACCAATGGTGGCGGTGGCAGCGAGCCGGAGGAGAATCCCGGGGATGTGATCGTCATCAACGGGAAGCGGGAGAACTGTGAGGGCGCTCGGGATGCCCTGCTCCTTATGGTGCCCATCAGTGAGGAGGTGGAGTTGGTCAGTGAGTTCCACCGTAATCTCATTGGTCAGCGGGGACAGGGGGTGCAGGACATGCAGCGTCGATTCAATGTAAGTCGATTGAAATAATAATAATAATAAACTTTATTTATAACGCGCTTAAGTGGTGGTGCCATCTCTAAGCGCAACCAGTATGTTAAATAATACAACAACAAAAAACATATATGTACATATTAGAAAAGGTTGGATGAGGCAGTTTAGAATGTTATGGAAAATATATGTGTTTTAAGTTTAGATTTGAACTGAGATAGATTTGGGGCAGATGTTAAATTCACTGGTAAGTTATTCCAGAGTGTAGGGGCCACTTTGGAGAATGAACGTTCACCGTAACGATTGTGCACAATTGGTATAGTCAGTTTTATATGGAGTGTTGAGCGAAGTGATCGCGACGGCAAGTGTAATGTCAGTAGGTCTTGGAGATAAACTGCACTGGTAAGCTAGTAGGAGTATTTTAAATGTTATTCTATATTTGATCGGCAGCCAGTGCAAATCTTTAAGAATAGGAGTGATATGCTCGTTGCGCTTGAGTTTGCAGATGAGTCTTGCAGCAGAATTTTGTATCATTTGAAGTCTTTGGATTTGTGTGGCAGGGAGATTTATAAGAATGCTATTGCAGTAGTCAAGGCGGGATGTTACCAATGCATGCGTTAATTTGAGGGTGTTTTCACGGCTAAGATATTTGCGAATTTTTCCTAATTTATAAACGGCGTAAGACGCTGATTGAATTGTTTTGTTTATTTTTTTGGTGAGCTGGAGTTTGGAATCAATGTTAGTTCCGAGATTTGTAGCGTTGTCCAGAAATGCAGTGTGTTGACCTTTTATATTTATTTGCCGAATATTTGATGTAGTTCTGAAACGCGAGGATATGTGAATAACCATAATTTTGTCCTGATTTAGTTCGAGGTGGTTCTCAGACGACCAAATTTTAATAGAGGTCAGACAGCTTTATTGTGAAATAAAAAGCTTTATTATAGTGAAAGATAAAGTATGTTCTGGAAGACAACTCATTGCATCAGATGTAGATCGGACAATGAAAGTAAGCACATGGTTTTTACAAGCTACGAATTTCAAAGTAACAGGAGCTGTAGGCTAACCATGTAAACCTTTCTATTGGCGATCTGTGCGATTTTGACGATGACCAAAGAAGTAAATTCTGCAAATTAGTACAAGCTAGATTCAGAGAGGATCCTGCTTTTCTCTGTACATTAATATTTTCTAATGAGTGTGTATTTCATCTAAACGGAAGAGTAAATAAGCATAGCATTCACTTCCGGGTTGAAGCAATCCTTCATCATCGATTCAAAACCCCTAGATAAACAGAATACTTGACAGTATGGACTTGCACCAGTTTCTCTTGTTGTCTTAGCATTCGATAAAAGAAGACTGACGATGAATTTTTCTACATTTCAAGGGACGTAGAGAAATGCTGTTTTCGTATAAGATGGTGCCTTAGCGCATTATTCAGTTCAAGCAAGGCAAATTATCAATGATAGCATTCTAATTATATTATGAGAGGACCTAAAGAATGGTCTGCACGATCTACTGACCTAACTATTTGTGACTATTGATTGTGGGGAGGACAAGTAGTGATGTTTATTCTCAACACTGAACACACATATATAGGAGACAGAATATAAGCAGTTTTAGATTCTATTCCTATTGTACGCTCTTGCAAGTGCTTGAGGGACTTTGCTAAGAAATATGACCAATGGAGAGCAAAATTGTTTGATATTTTCTGTAAATAAGGACCATGGCAATATATAAAATGTTACTAAAATACTCAGATTTCATATATAATTAAAATCAAAACTATGATTAATAAGTATTATTCACGGGTACTTTTGGAACACAAATTAAACATAATTCATAAGGAAGAAAACCGGTTATATATATTACATCTTTCACGAATAATTTTAGTATTGTGTTCAATAAACGAAACGAAGAAACTAATATTTTTTTCTTTTTTATTGTATTCTTAACTGTAGGCCTATTCAAAAATAAAATGTTATCGTTTAAAACTACAATGTGTAATTTTTAATTGAAATCCACAGTGTCGCCCCACAGCATAAATAGTTTATTTTTGAGGATATTTAGATAATTGATTTACTTGCACATTCTACTGTTTCAAATATTTCAGTCGGACATATTTAATCAATTTTATTTATAGAATATATATATATTCATATTTTATGCGTGCTTAACTAAGTAAAAACAATGTATAAGATTCCATTTGTCCTTGGAAATTTATGTGCTTGTTTATGTTTTGTTTTTTCAGATTTGTACAGAACTATGACTAAAAATACTTTTCATTATTTTTTAATATCTTTACTTCGTTTCGTATATAAACAGTCTCTCCTGCTAAGCATGTAATTGTGTAATTACAGAATATTTTATTAGTTTACTTTTTAAAAACGTTATATTTATAAATAAAGCTAGTATATAATATAATTACAAAAGAAACCTTACAAATACTATAATAGTTTTGACGACGTTTGATATCATGATATAGATAACATATATTACACGAATACATGGTTAAAAACGTCGTTAACGCAAACGTTTTGAATATTACTATTAACTCATAACACCTATATAGCTTAAAAAATATATACACCACTATGCTAAAAGACTGATTGATCATAATATTATAAACTTGTACAATCTTTATTGGCAATATGGCGGTTCTCATAAATCCGAGCTATATATAACATTCACAGTTATAGTTAGGCCTATATAGCTGAGCGAGAGTTGACGAACGTTTTGGAGCGTAATTTAGTTTTTTTATTATTAAAATTTATGGGAATTTCGGATGTGCTCGTTTACATATAACTGAAAATCGATCTGATCGAAATCATCTCTCAGACAGACAGACAGACAAGACGAAATATTATCTTTGTTCCAGTATAAGTGTCCTTTTTAACAGTCAGCGAATTGAATGTGAGATACAATTGACACAAACAAACCTTTTGAAAAAAATGTCTATTTTAATTTTACTAAAGCCAAGCAAATGTTTAGGCATATATTTACATTATTTGTATGTCCAAGGTTGGATTATGTTGTAAAATTATTTGTTTTATAACATATTTAAATGAGTGTGTGTAAATCAGATAATTTACATTATTAAACTGTTTAAAAAAAATTATTTCACAAATATGGTAACATTTTATTATATGTACGCATTTGCAGAATATTAGTATAATATTTTTTTAATATGTTTTAATTGATTAAGAATTAATGTAATCAGGGATAAAGACTGAAAATTATAATAGCAAAAAGGGGGTTCATATACAAAAATTCGAAAAAAGTAAAAATTCGCAGTATTAAATATTCTCACAAAAAAAATTGAATTATTTGTATTCTAAAATTATATTTGAACAGTCTCATTTAAAATGAGGCTATTATATAAAAGTCGTTATTACAAAGTTTTATAATCTACAATATTATATATATATTAGCTAATCATATTTAATCAATTTTATTTGATTAGTCGTATGATTTACAAAGTCAGTCGTAAATAATATTAGCCGTATTTTAAAGTATCATGAAAATCCGAAAGAAATAGCTATAATATGTTGAATAACAAAGAATAAGACTCAGCTTTTTTGACAACTAATTACTAAAATACTCTGTTTTTATTTCACGATTATTCTTTTTGTATAAAGACATTGTAATACAATCTTTTAATAAAATATTACCATTAATATCGATTACTGATGGCAAAAATATAGCAACAGACTTATATAGTACAAACTTATTCATTCGACTAAATAATCCGGACCAATCAGAGTCCGCCTTACTCTCGATTTCATTTTCAATGTCATCCACATTGGAACCAGACATGTCTGCTGCATTCTTTTTCCGTATCAGGCTTGTGCCCTTCTCCTGCTCGAACAGAGGTGTCAGGATGCATTCCAGCATGTCCCCCATGACTCGGAAGCTGGGGTCCACTATAAAATCGATGAAGCCTGAAGTGGAAAAATCGATAATAATTTACAGCATTAAAATAATATAGAATACTGTTTTAGAAAAATTAGCGATGTATGCAGGAGGCTTATAGGGAAAATTTTATTAAAAGGGTCTTTTAAGGTTTATATATAAGAGTTTTAAATATATAATATATTTAAATAATGAGATAAGCCTTCTATGCGTTTAATTAAAAATATATATTTCACTCACAATGAGTAAATTATAATGAAATATAATATAGTTATTAATATTTGAAATATTCATAGTAGTAAATACAAAACATTTATTTAATTTTGATGAAAAATAATTATGTTTTATATATTCAGCTATTTAAAGCAATATTAGCTATTCACTGAATAGATCCAATAAGATAGAAACATTTCAAGATGAATTATAATTAAAAACTATATATGTAATATATTCTTTGTTAAGAGAATATAAAAATAATAAAGTTACGGTAATATTTCATGGATTAATTATATTTAATTGTTAGCTATTAATTAAAAAATGTCGTAATTATTTCTTGTTTTGTACTTTTTTTTATTGAAATTGCTTATTTAGATAATCAGTAAGAATGACAGTGCGACAGTATTTCATAAAGTAATTATTTTAATTAACAATAATTTATATAATTAAAAATACTTTTACATAGAAATTGCATAAATTCTATAATAAATAGAACATCATTCCTATAATGTATTGAGTGTAATCTTTCTATGATACAATATATTAAGCATAATGTTTATAATGTATTGAACAACCTGTCTATACTTTTTTAAACATTATTTCTACGGTGTATTTTTACATTTTTAATGTAATTAATTGTAAGACGTAATTTTAAATTATACTGTTTTTTATTTTAAAAAAATGCTTTATAACTATTTTATAGTTTATGTGGACTGATTTCTATAATACATTTTGATTTCTTTTTAATAATTTATCGGCGCAAAATGTCTGTAATAATTTTTCAAAACATGTTATCGTTTACTGCTATGTTGCCATTTTATTATGCAGTTATTGCAACCTCTTAAAAAATAATCAATAACAAAGAACACGTAATATAATTATAAGTGATGTACCTATATGAGTATGCTTTCTGATCAATGTTCAATAGCAGGTATAAGATTCTCGCACTATATTGGTGAGGTGTATAACCCCCCGAAACAACTCAGAAGTTGGATTAATTAATCTATTCTCACCGATACGAACAAATAAATATTCTGTACTCTATACGCTGTGAGGTTAACAACAACAACAATATATACGAATACAAATGTTATGGAATTATTTTTAACTGTGGAATAATTGTAATTTATAAGCGAACAGATATATTAAATATAATTCATAAATATACATATATAATATATATTTACATCACTTGATATATTATTGGACAATGTGTATCTTAAGTATGATTTCTTCACCAGACTATGTCAAGAAATTATTGAAAATGCTTTCTTACAAATATAAATATACCATTTCATTTCATTTCATTTCAATTCAATTCAATTCTTTGCATTAAACATTAATTTCAATTTAACCCGTATTAAACATCCATGTAGATTATAGACTTCATTCACTTACCGATTTGGGATTGTGCTACTTGGATATTGTTTCTATCACAAAGAGGGGAAAACGGAAGATTAAGTTCCCTTTCTCTGTCACCCTGAAAGAAAGTTACATATCTTGTGAGTGTTAAAAAAACTTAATACAACCAGTTATAGGAATGAAGATTGTTAACCGCCTTTCGTAAAAATCAATATCTTATTTAATTAATGACGTATAATTATTGTGTTGCTATGCGTTGTTATAATTAAATGAATTATACTGTATTATTTAATCCAATATCATTATAATATATTAATGCTAAATATATTATTCAATAAGCATAAATATATATTTTAATAAATACATTGTTGAACATTTTATAAACAAATAAATGTTACTCTTTTCTCATTAAATATTATCTTCTGATACGATAATGAAATTTAGCGGATAATCTAAGGACAATTTATCTTTAACTATCAGTTATAAAATAATTACTTTATAAGAAATATTAAAATAATTCAATGAAATGATCAATTTTGTAAACATTTTACATGAACTCATTAATATTAATTTTTTTATATCAAGATATCCATGCATTATAAACTTAATAAAAATAGATCATCAAAGGGTTGATATACTTTTCAAATATTTTTAGACTTAATTTTTTCAGATTTTTAAAATAATATTTCCTATTGTATTTAATATAATTTTTACTTCGAAACATATTCATTATCAAATAATAAGCAATTTTATTGTTTCGATAAGGTTTGGACATTTTTTATTTTTTTTAAATTTCCTCAAACGTTTCATGTTAGAAAAGCTATGTGACCATAATTTAAATTTCATTCGAAACTTTTTAAATTGGAAAATATATATGAAATTGTAAATTTTAGGTGATTTCGTTTTGCAATAATACATATATATATATTCACGGATAAACCGCTTGTACTTGTATGAAAAACTCCTCCAACAGCTGCATTGTCCATTTGTGGTGTAGATCCCAGTCCTTGGCCGGATGAGATATGTCCGCACAATGGAGCATCAAAGAAAGCGCTTTCGTCTTGTCAATACTGTCGCAGATTCAAAGTATAAGATTGGGGAACTTTATATTACATTTTAATATAAACATTCACACACCCACACACACATAATTTTTTTTCTTGTCAATTTACTTTACAATGAATTTTAATTTGAACACCTCTCATACTAAACAATTCTATGAAATATAATATACCTTTGTTTATATACTCAGACGGCATAAACTATAAACAGCTATATGTACATTATAATGTACAAACTATTTAGCAAAACTATTAAAGTGCTATTATAACCGTCATACAATTATCGGAACGCTTTTTTTAAAGACGAACAACAGGCTTTGTCACGATTGTGCACTATTGAACAAGCCCCTACCTTAATAAGCAAAACACAACGTATAACGAAAACTGCACGTCAAACAGATTCTACAAACAATTAAAATAATGTCGAATTTTCAGTTGACACAAGCCATAATGTTGTTAATAAGTTAAATATATTGAATTAATAAAACCGACAAGTGATTAATTAAACGATTTTGAGTCACTTTTATTGAATAAAATTAATAACTCAAATTACCTCACTTTGCTTCACCTTTCACTAAAAATGAAATATGTTAGGCGTGATGTTAAAATAAGTACATATAATTATGTATAAAATATACATAAAAATAGACGCTTTTCTAAGGTCTGCTAACATGTGACCAATAATAATTAACGTATAATGTTTTCATTCTGTGAACGAGACATATACACAATAAAAATTATATCTTAGGAATGGAATTGTAGTTTAACTTAAAAAGTGCATTCCTCTTGATTGAAGGAGAACACTATAACAATTTTAGGCCAGCATTTCCGGCTTATCCATTAACAGACTCGGAGGAGACCCAACGGTATCCTGTTCCTCCTTGTAAGCGGCTCTATAGAAAATAATAACCGCTAAACACAAATTGAAAACCGTTATTAACATAAATAAAATATTGATATAGAAAGGAACTGTTTTTCAAAGCATTTCTGCGGTCTATACGTCGTGTATTGAAGGTTTTAATGATATTAATTTTCAAATTTTATGCAATGCGATACATTATTAAGCTTTATTTATATATATACATATATGTAGTTATTTCAACTGAAGAATATCATAACAAGTCAATGATATTATAAATTAGATAAACGTACCATAATATTAGCATTATTAATTCACATTCTTTATTTCTAAATTACAATCAATGTTTAATATCGTGCCAGACATTTCTTACTCGAATTAACTTGCTTGAATCAACTGTATAAACTTGCTTGAATCAACTATGTAAACTTGCTTGAATCAGCTATGTAAACTTGCTTGAATCATTTGTATAAACTTGCTTGAATCAACTGTATAAACTTGTTTAAATCAACTATGTAAACTTGTTTGAATCAACTATGTAAACTTGCTTGAATCAACTATGTAAACTTGCTTGAATCAACTTTGTAAACTTGCTTGAATCAACTTTGTAAACTTGTTTGAATCAACTATGTAAACTTGCTTGAATCAACTATGTAAACTTGCTTGAATCAACTATGTAAACTTGCTTGAATCAACTATGTAAACTTGCTTGAATCA
>JAUZND010051654.1:0-19378 GCA_034780555.1 Coelogynopora nodosa | reverse complement strand
AATCTCTAGCTTGTATAATAAGGTAAATAGTTGCGTATCATACGCTGTTACGCCCGTACTGAGAGGTTATGAAATGTACGTAACAACATGTGATACGCCCGTAAAGAATGGGTTAAAGCAGTTTTACATTATTAGTGTTATCGGCTTAGACCCAAATGACTGTATACATTTTTTACACTTTATTGCTATGCGATATTTAATTTTAATGTGTTAATTTTACAGAAACTAATATTTTAGTTTATTTAATAAAACGGTGATGTTTTACAGTTATTATATACATAACTAAAGTTCGTATAACGCAATGTTTCAGGCTGAATACGTTGGAATACATTTACTTCAATTATTAAAATTACGCTTAAAAGCTTATTGTCATATTATATTCTTTGTCAAAATACATTAGTTCAGCTGTGTTTATCAATTTAACAAAGTAGTGTCAAGTCTTTCCCTTTGTGAATTTTATTGTTTTAATTTACATTACATTTTTTATTGATAAGTAGTGACACATTACAACATATTATTTATCATTTACCTAAGTCGAGTAACAGTTGAACAATTTTGGTATACATCTTAAATATCAAAAATTAATTCTTTAACATCTTATTTAGGTTCGATGTTGTTTTAATGCTTCAGGACAAAGCGAGTAAACAGTAATAATAAGTAAGACAGTACTTTAAGACATCACTTAAATACATTGATATAGTTATATGAGTGTATAATTTGTCATTGCAATTAATTATGTCATTGTAATTAATTATGTCTTTTATATCACGCAAATCAGCTTTTCGAAGGCTGTCCGGCTAGAGTATGTAAATGTCCCGTTTTTAGAATAATATATTACTGAAAACGTGACGAAAAGTGTATGTTTTGCTACTTTGCACAAACAATTTAAGTGCTAACCGCTAATTTATACATATGTGGCTGGAGATTCATCATACAAATGTCCCGATTTCGGTTATTGAAAGGTTGGCAGGTCTGATCACGTTATCATCTTAAGAGAACGATTGCCAATTTAAAGCTATTTTGATATAATATGTTAAACAATTGAATGACATATTAATAATGATTGGCTATTAAAAATGTTATTATTATGATTTTATGTCATAAAAATTACTTTCAATTTGGCGTAGATTTGTCATGAAGGTCAAAAATGATATTCAGATGTGCAGAGATAACCTTGACTTGTGTTACATCTGAGCTCGCAAGTGGTCAAATCCGTATTATAACTAGACTATTTTTACAACTATTAAAAAAAAAACATTTTGTCATATACTATGTTTTGTACAACTATATCGATTAATCAATATCCAGGTGTCCTGCATGAAGAATGGCCTCTTGCCACTTTGTCGTGAAGCCATGCTGTTGGGGGAGGTGGCCAACTACGATCCCAACAGCAGTGCAGCAGTTGACGAGCCGACTGAATCTGGAGATCAAGTCGATGAGAGACAGGCAATCTCTCGCGCAATTGGTCCCACGAGCAAGGTGCTCTTGGTGCGAAACCACGGGCTACTGGCCTGTGGAGAGACTGTCGAGGAGATGTGGTTCTATGCTTCAAATGCCTGCACTGCTACTGAGGCTCAGGTTAGTGTAATATGTAATACACAGTGGATTTAAGTCAGAGGCTAACAAATATATATTTTTACTACTTTTTCAAAACAGCCTAAAATCACATTAACATTTTTTTTAATGAAAACCACTTAAACACGTTATGTTAAATGTGAATCGGTCGATTTATATACATATAATTTAGTCGTTTGTTTGATTATATATTTTATCATACAGTAAGCCTACTGGTAAAACCTAAAATTTCTGATGTTTCTATATTATCACTACAAACAGTGAAATATTGTTTTTGCAGAGATGTAGCGAGATTATATTGTGTATAATATGTATTTAAAAAAAGTTATATCTTGAATATTTGGCTTTTGTAGTTATGTAGTTCCTTAATTTGCTTCTGTGTCCTTGGAAGTCATTAAAGCGCATGTGTAATGTGCTTTGATTTACTTTATTTTAAACAAACAAATTCATGTTATCAAATTAGTTATATATCATGTTATTCAAATTATCCTTTTAAAGTTATGGACGAAACAATGTCTAAACAAAAATAGATGTAGAAATTAGAATAGAAAATATCATTGAATACGCTATAATGCCAATGAATTAATAATTTTTCAGCTCGAAATACTTATAATCATGGTTAGAGTAGATATGTAACTACATGATAGATGGTATTATATTTCATTGGTATATTATACAGTTTTGTATTGAGTATTGTAAGTGAGTATGCTGATGGAATGTGAGAAAATTGCACATTTTGTTTCTTCTTTGTTTATCTATAAGTATTATAGCTGTAGGTGTATTGTTTTTATATTATTTAATCGTTCTATAATCATATTACGTCTGTAATGTTTGATTACAGCATTTTTGTGGACTAATAGAATACTTACTGTTCTGTTTTGTTCAATGTATTTGTTGTAGATAATATTATGCGAAAAATATTCCCACTGCCATAATTTTTTGAGTTTGAAGCCACATTATGATTTGGTGACTGATTATGTTGTCACCGACTAGCTATATTATGATTTTGTCGAACATTTCTGGTGCATGAACGTATAGAAACATACCTACTTCTATCATTTACACAGTTTCTTCACTGACTAGCTTTATTTATATAATGTATTGTTACTATTGGAGGATTTTTTAATTGACAAAATAAATGTTAACTTCTTAGAATAAATGTTTCTCCATAAAGCATTTCAAAATGAAACAATGCCGAGAATCAGAGGAAATCAGATGGAATACCAGTAGAAGTTGGTTATGCTTTTACAGCTTGTTTTAATTCCGTCAACATTTTTTTATCTACCTGATGATGTCAGTAGAAAATCGGTTTTATGTTGTCAAAGCTTCATCTTCTGCTTTGGATTATTGGTACATATAATTACCTGTTATAGTCGATCCGTCTAGCTGGTATTGCGCCTTGTTCTGTTGATATGTTTTTATCGTATTTATATTATTATGGTTTGCTTCCACCAGTTGATGAGCTAAATGTTTATTTCGTTATCTTGTTGAGAAATGTTATTTTACTTATGAACGTTTGCTATCTGAATCGTTTATGCGTTTTCCTGCATATAATTATCCCTTCAAGTCTCTGACTATGCTTAGTATGAGTTCTGGAGCATCCAAATAACATACGTCATGATCAACTGATACTTACTTGATAACAAAATTAGGTTGAGAAGTTTTGTAAAATTGTGAAATATAAAATGTCTAATATACGTGATTTTTTAAAATCAACCATGTAACCAACTTTTTTACACATTATTTGCTTTTAATTTATGCTTTGTAGTAATTTACACTTAAAAATATATAAATTTATTAAAGAGCCATGTGGAATTAATAATAGTTTTAGATGAGCAGCGGAGAGATACTCAGTATGTTGTTGTTGCCTAAGAAATTAGTCAGAAGAACCTGATTATTTTGTATTTTGAAGAACATCACCGCACTAACAGAGTTATTGCATAGTGCACTATATATTATAAGATGTGTGATTCACACACGCAACAAGTTGAACAATACTCCTCCCAATTGTATACAATAATTACTCGAATTCTTTTTACTGGGTTGCCACTGATCGGGAATTGGATAATATTCTTCAATTTGAGCATTTCAAACTCCTGTATGTGATGGAATTATGCTTGAATTTCAGAGATTTAGGCAATTTTGAAATTCTGAAGTTCAAAATATTCAATATAATCTTTTCTCTCATCCAATTTTTCTTGAACTGATTACTATATTACTTTAGAAGATATCATAGATATTTTTTGGAATAAATTATAGTTAGGAGAATACTTCATTTAGTCTTCTATCTACGTTGAACAATAAAAGGAAATATTTTGAATAATGGAAACAAAGATCATTATACAAATATTATGGATTCTTGTTATGTACTTTTATGTGTATATATTTACTCAAGTATTTTTTTGTGATAAATTATGGGGTGTTTTTAGAGATGCTTTTCGAAATTCAAAATCTGAATTAAAATGTCTTCAAAATTACATAATGTAATGGTGCCTAATGACAAAAAGTGTCGTGTTTCTTTGACTGGTATTATTTGTATTTTCCGCGAATTATTCCCACATGAAAATCGATATTTAATTTTTTTGGTAAATTTGATTTAGTTGATATACTGCTGTGTACTATTTATATAATGAAATGTTTAAATGTGGGTTATATATTACAATTATTTATTATATGCAAGTGTTTGTGATAGATATTCATTTTATTGATTTTGCCTGTCATAAACTTGCGCAATTGTACGCATGATAAACAGTGATGACATAGCATAGTATGAGTAACCCCTGTATGTCTGGCATGTTGTCTCGCCCTCTATCTGTGTGGCTGTAGTTGCGGTTGGCACCAGTGGGCCTGGAGAAACTGACTCTCCCCTCGCCCGAGGTGCGCCAGAGCGTCTATGACACCGCGATGCAGATGGCCGGTGGCGGTCACCAGCAACAGGACAAGTCGGAGTCGGGCCACCAGTGGAAGCTGGGTGAGCTGGAGTTCGAAGCTCTAATGCGCCATCTGGACAACGAGGGCTACCGCACCGGCTACCTCTACCATCAGGCATGCGTGCGCCATGACCGGTTGGCCAGGCGACACGAGGACGTCGAGATACCGCCCACCACCTCCTCCTTCGCCTACACCTATGACGATGAGGTCGAGCACATCAAGTAGGTCGACTTTTGTATTGCGGCCATTTTTTGAAGTGGCTGTTGAAAGATTTTATAGAGTCTCTAAGAATTTCTATAATTAAAAAAGTTTATCAATTATTGCTGTTTAATTCAAAGGATATTTCGTCAATTTTTATTTTTATAATTATAAACGGAATCAAAAAAATACTATTATGATTAAAAGTCACATCTACTATTGCTCCTATGGTAATATGAGCAATGATAATATTATATTAATTTTCACTTTTCCAGTTCATCGCGATGTAACAAATATATAAACCATGAAATGTTATTTTAATTTTTTTATCATCATAGTATGCGCCAAGCTTTGCAAATCACAGATTTGGCGCTTGTATACGATAAACTTAATTATATTTTAACATTTGTGGGATTAGGCTAATTAAAGTAGTAACCTTATCTGAGAAAATTTCTCAATATCTAGATTGTATACTATTGTTTAAAATAATATATTATTTATGAGATTAATTGCCATTGAATCTACTATATAATTACACTACTATTATATATTACCATTTTTAATAATGTACAAAACTATAACTTTATAGACATTTCAAAACTTGACACGATTAAAAATATTCTTTAAAGCTACAATGCTAGAAAGAGACACCTGGGAACCATAATATTATATTGAGTTCAATTTTTTGTCTATCATATTATTTTAATAAAAAAATAATCAATATTTTAATTATATTATAAGTTACTCAGTTTTGATTCTCTTATAATAAAAATTCAGTGTGATAACATACTACTACCTATTCAAATTATTATGTTGTTTATTTTTTGTATATTATAACTTACTTTGATATTAGTAACACTTCTTGTAATTTTATCAATAACATTATACATAAGATATAACTAATTAATTTAATAATTAGAGGGCATAACATTAGTCATTACATTATTTTATCAGTAGGAAATCATCGTTTTGTGTTAATAGTTTCCCGATCTATATATAGCGTACATTGACTTTACATTTTAAATGTAAACTGTTTCTATATTATACTGTACAAACCATGTATATGCAAGTAAGAATTATAGCTTACCGTGTGATGTGTAGTGTCAGCAAGTCCATTTTTGTGAACGAATGTTCACCTCCCTCCCTCCTAGAAAATACCTGTGGATAAAATCATATAAATAGTTTGTGTATGTTATACACGTCTGTAAGTAAGCATTGTGTAAGTCTTCTTCCTTGCATCGGTAAATGCACGAGGCAGCCTGTTATAAGCATATTCCAAGTAGGTGCATACCCTATAACTGACTCTGTCATATACACACTTATTCTGACTAAACATTATCTGCTGCATTATGTGTAATGGTATTATAATATTGGCTATACTTTGGTGCCTTCCCAGTTCAATGGTTGAGTACCCGCGGTTTTGTCTATAAGATTAACTTGTTATTTATTATAATCTATATATTTTTATTGTTCGCTCTTCAAACAGAATAGTTACTTTTAAATTGATTTGTGTTTAAAATATAATACCATCAGTAATATTTTTATTATTTGCTTTTCAATAAATAATGTTCCGTCAAAATTATTTTATTGATGATGAAGTGAACAAAGTCAATTACAATCACGAATTAATTTCAATTTATTAAAATGTAGAATTTGTAGTTTAGTGTTTAAAATGTAAAATAGCTCATATTTGGTTGATGTATAATTTCATTGATTTTTCTGACCTAATCGTTAAGTAATGCACTTAGAAGAAACTTTATAGTTTAAAACTTTAAAGTATTAAACATTTAAAATATTATCAAAATGTATTTAAAATGCATTGAAAATGTTAATATTTGTTAAAAAATATTACCCTATATAATATATTTAAATTTTTACTTTTATCATATTCGCGTTTTTGTCTTAAATTGAAGGAAGGGCAATTGTTTTTGAGTAATCTTTTTGTTCATTTTCTTGATTGATATATTTTGTAATGTTAGTTTTGTAAGATTTGTAAAGCAAGATTCAAGAATTAATTTAAAGTGAAGTAGCATTCAAATTTCAATTCACATAGTGATTGATCAAGGTTTTGTAATTTGGCTTTACATGATACCCTGCGAACCCTAATCTGTCTCCATAACAACACAGAGCGACCCAGAAAATGCTGGCTGACCGGCAGAAATCTAGTCAACGCGGCCAGTGGCTCAATACCCCCAACGTGTACCACCGTGAGGATATCGAGGAGATTGGCACCGCCACCCCTAAGAAGATCACTCATTGGGTGCCCAGCAAGGCCGATGACGTGCGGACCAGCGGGGTGGCCACCAGGGTCTCCAGTCCCCATCAGTTTGCACCGCAGGGAGTCAACCCTAAGGAGTTGAAGGACAATCAGAAGAAGGTTGGTTGTACTTGTTGGTCATTACATTACCATAATTAAAAATAGTGGTTTCAGGTTCGGTTTGTCCTTGTCGAATATTAATAATTTTGTTACTATTAGTCGGTATTCTGTTAATGTTTAATACGAGTTCTTTTATAGCCGGTTACGTTTAAAATTTAATTAAATCGAAATTTAAATCATTATCAAATTCATTTATATAATTTATCTTAAACAAACTATGTATTGTTATACTCTCCAATTTATTGATTTTTTTTACAGTTTTATGCATATTTTTGTAATAATATTAATTGTTGCGAAAATATAGCTTTATGAAATTCACCTTGCGTAAACTATACATTAACATACTTTTTTAATAAGAATTTTTGTGTTTAACTAAAGGAAAACAATATAGTTAGATTTTAATAATGACATTATAAAATGTTTTGATATATTTTGATTTTATGATCAGATTTCTGTTTATTACGTTTTTTCCAGAGTAATTAATTCTCAAGTATGTCTTTCATTTTCATTTCCCGGCCTGTACAAATTATACAAGATGGCGTGTTTGAATTAATTCTAGTTGAGGTTTCCAAGATTCTCCAGCTGTGTTTCGACGAATCTGTCGGTTTTTTGTCGTGTTGCTATTGATCCTGAATATCTTTTGATAATATTGCTCTTACTTCATAATATTTAGTAGGCTTACTTCTCATTATTTCAATTTGTT
This sequence comes from Coelogynopora nodosa, assembly GCA_034780555.1. NCBI lineage: Eukaryota > Metazoa > Platyhelminthes > Proseriata > Coelogynoporidae > Coelogynopora > Coelogynopora nodosa. Next base: position 11,594 of record JAUZND010051654.1, on the reverse strand, counting down.
TCAAGTCATATATTATTTTATTTATTAAATCTGCCAGACTACATTTTCTAATTTTCTAACATAATTAAAACAAAATGTTAATAATAATTATTATGGAACAATACGATCGAAATCACTTTATTACTCTACGCGATAAAACATTGCGTTATAAATTTAATTTTCTAAAATACATTATGTTTTTACATTGACATAAAATATTTAAAAAATAGTTTATAGTCTTTTCCTGGATGGTTTTAAAAAAGAAATAAAATAATATATATTATAGCTGTTATTATTTGATTGAGCATTATAATTAATATAAATTTTTGATTATGTTCTAATTTCTTATTTTGGTCAATTTTTAACTACAATTTCTACTATTATTTTTAACTACTATTATTTATAATTCCTTCAAAATGTTTTTCTGTGCTATTCCACAACCGTAGAATAGATTTTTTAAATCTATTTCAGTAAACAATTAATGTACTTATTTTCCTGTATTCGGCATTATTGGAACACTTTCTGTCCGCCACACTCCCAACAGGTGAAGGCCAAGTATTACTTTGACATGAACACAGCGGGCCCACAGTCCAAACTACTAGAAGGTAAGTTACGCATATTTGATTAGTACAATTAATTTGATACATTTAAAATATAATATTTAACGTACAAATAGATCAATTCGAATTAAATCTCAGTGCGTGAAATTGTATATTTAAATACAGTATACATGCACTCCCTGATTTCCTTTGAAATAACTGTATTTTCAGGTTTAGTTTAGAGGCCATGGAAATTATTTGTTTTTAAACTTATCAATTTTTTGTTCACATTATTATTGTATTATTAAGCATAATATGATACCGCTAAAACAAATAAAACATGTTTTAGTGTTTTTAGCATGTGTAGCCGTCTCACTTCTCATAGCAAACAACTAAACTTGATAGTAAACTGTCATTGGCAGCTTTAATTCTAGAAATAAGATGCTTAATGCATATGATATATAATATATCATATTCTTATGAATTTACTTTATCTAAATTTTTCATTTAACAAACCATGTAATTATCAGACCAAATCAACAGTAACACAATTAATTTAATCAATTATCTTAATTTTATAAAATATTTTGTAACTTAATCCAAAGTTAAGCTGAAATTTGAATATATCTGTATAGCGGCCTGTGAGCGGTTTGTCACTGTACAGTGCGTTGGTGATATTAGCGGGTATTTGCTAAATTACTTCACTTGTTAATGTTGTAGTGTTTGGAGATAATTGATAAGAGTTGCTCAACTTTATTGTTAACAATATAAACTCTTCCAGTTTGAAAGTGCGCATCTATAAATCTGCATATTCAGTTTTGTTTATACTCTGAAAATCCATCTAATAAAAAAATATGATGCATTGTGTCACAGAAGCTTCCTGTAACTTTAATTTTAAGTGGATAATATCAAATATGTCATATAATTTTACTTGGTCATGTTTCAATTTCGGGATTAATGCTCTCTTCCTGTGACAAGGCAGATATTACTAATTTTTTACTGCATAGTATTTTTGAATTTTTTTTTGACAAAATGGTAAAGATTTTCCTTTAAATATTATTTATACTATTATGTGTGAATTTAATTGTTATACTATAATTAATTTTACCGGGTTTTTCCACTGTAAAATGTTATAGACATACTGGTTTTTATTAGTTTTTACATAAATAATGGATAAAACTATGTAAATGTGAACATTTTACACAAATAACTTACATTCTTGTTTTACTTAGGCATAATTAATTTTATTAATATCAATACATAATATTTATATTGTGTGATAATTGTTTTGCATATCTTCTGAAAATTGTATTAACATGACTATATTGACTGTGGGATTTTCATTATTTTAACGTATTATAATGTATTACAGGGTGGCAACGCGTCCTCGAAATTCGAAAAATATCAAATTCTGCAAATTGTTCTTGAATACTGAAGCATGTCCTCAAATTCTGGAGTGTGTCCTCAATTTTTATTTTTAGTATAAAATTTAAATATTGTAAACTATATAATATCTAAATAATTTGTCAAATTTAATAGTCTGCCAAGGTGACTGTGGTTTCACAAGAAAGGCTTTGAAAAAGTGAAAGACTCAAGCACCTCAAAAGGTCAAAGAAATGGAAAATAGGACTTTTGCTGCTCTTGAGACTGCTTCAAAAACGTAAACAAATTAAAGAAGGAATATTCTAAAAACATTGAATTTTACTTTATAGTATTTAAACTGTTATCGATATTGATTATTCATTTACTGTAGCACTTGTTTGTAGTGATCTTTTATACTGTTATTGATGTTGTTTAAATAAATTATACTTAATTGATTAACTATTTTTTATTCGTTGCTAAATTATTAACATAAATTACCTATTTGAAAAATATATAATATTTTGGCGTCCTCGAATTTTCGGTTAAAAAATAGCGTCCTTCAATTTTATAGACAAAAAACAGTGGCCACCCTGGTATTATTATGTATATTTAATATTATCAAAGTCGTCATTATTATATAGGGTTGTCAAACGTCCGGCTTTTTCCGGATATCCGAAAAGGTATCCGAAAATTTGTATTTCAATGTAAACTTAATGACTAGTTCTAAATTTAAGAAATTTTGCTTTTTCTATAAGTATACATTTTCTATTGAATAAACTATAATGCTGTTACCACCCGTTTGTTTTTCCGGTCTTTCCATAAAAAATGTCACTCTACAAATTAAATTTAGGTAAGACCTGTTTTTCCGGACAAATCAGCAAAAATCCGAACCCTAAAAATTTAATATCTAGGCAAGACCTGTATCTGTATATAGATAGTAAGTCTAAGTAAGTATAAACTATAAGTTGTTTTAAACACAAAGTTTCTATGTTTTGTTACAATTTCATTGTCAGAAAGATCCACTTTATTGATTTATTGTTGAAAAATTTAATGTCTCGTTGCTTGACAAATTATGATTTCGTGGATAATTATCTTCACTACAACTTGAGATATTCTGCAACAAAAGTGCTGTGCATGAAAATAAAACACCAGTTTATGTATAAAAATAAGCATGTCTTTCTGGAAACAATTGAATCGTGTTGTATATATCTATAGATAACATACAGTGAAGGTAATATGATGGTATCAACTGGCAGGTGTGACATACGACGAGGCGCGGAAGATGCGTGAGGAGGGCATGGCCCGTCTGCACAACGATCAGACGGTGGTAGTGGGTGCCGCCTCTAAGGGAATCATCCAACGCGACCATCGACACAACGCGGTCGTCTATCAGAGTGTTTATTCGGCCAACCCCTTTGACAAGATCACCGACGCCGAGATTGAGCGGTATCATCGGGATGTGGCCCTGAAAAACAACCCGTTGAGTGACACTGAGGACGAGGACCAGCTCGTCAAACAAATGGAGCATGGTGAGTCATTGTCGCCCGTGTGAGCTTCTTGCTTTGCACAAACATGTGGAATGTCAGTAGTTCCGAAGAATTATCATATTATGTTACTTTTTGTTTTGATTTACACGTCATTAATTTTATCGTAGATATATGCATATAATAATGTTTGTTAAATATATTGGGTTTGTATTTGAATAGTGTAATATTTATATGAATAACTCGTTATTGTATTAATTTTAATTGTTAAATTGAATAATAATATGAAAAGAATATTTTTCGTTGTCTATTTACTTTATAGAAACTACTAAATTATGATTTTTAATGAAAACGTTCACTCTATACATGTATTTGTAATAAAGATGTCAGAAGGATTTATTTTGAAAACGACTTAAAAAGTTATCAGTTGAACTGTCATTTGTGTACATAGTTAAACATTATTAAATTATAAGTCTCGTTAATATTGTTTGATCCTAATTAAGTTTTAATATTACAAACATAATCTAGGGTTCCTGCGGGACCTTCAAACACGGAATACCTATAAAACATAGTTTGGAATTTAATAGAATTACTCAAAGTCTGGGAAATCAAATAAATAAAAAATAATACGGAAAGCATAATATTCTATTTAAGAAATATTGATAGGCATATATGCAAAAATGTCACGACAATTCATGTTGTTACAATTCACTATTGTTATATATTGGGTATACTTTAGTTATTAAATTATCAATGAGTTTATATACGTTTGCTTTCTTTTACTTTAAATAATCTGGAAGATATTGGAAAACGCAGGTAAAATGAAAATTTTCTAAGTCATTAAATGTCAAAAGAAAGCAAATTAATCATATTTCTTGAATTCATTGATTATTATTTAGTAAAACTAAATTTTAAGCCTCCCTATACATTCGAGCGAGAATAGTTTTGTTTTGATGTGTCTACCTTTTTGTTTTATATTGTTATTGAAATTTCCATGTGTAAGTTCCACGTTTTTGCTTATTTATTCGATGTCCCCTGTATTTTTACTAATTTTTTCTACATATTTTTTATATCACTATAAAAAAGTTACATGCATCAAATTCATAAGTGTGACCAAATTTCGGAACTTTTAACATCCTCTTTAATATAAATTTAAAATCTTAAGTCATAATTAATTAAAACGTTTAAAAAAGCTGTCATAAATATATGTGAAATTGTTTGAAAATATATACACCTCCATAAGTTAGAAAGTTGTTTTGTGGATTTCTGATAACCATATAATATGTTGTTTTATGCAATTTGTGTTCTAAAAATTTTTAATTTAAAAAATAAATATTGTAACTTTGAAATTTAGAATTTGTTATTAATGGAGATCATTTTAGAAATACATAATCTTTTCTCACAGATGTGATTAGACATTATCTTTCCGTTAAGACGATATCTACCAGTTGTGTGTTGATCATATAAATTATAACAATATTGTAAACATTAGAATTTGATACACATTTTTTACAGATAATATTATAATAAATGTTATTATAGTATTAATGATGATTTCGAAGAACATTATATTTTTGACGTGTTTTATTTTAACATTTAAATAGCTATTAAAATATCACGAGATCCTTACGCGCAATATACGGGGCTTTGAACTTTTGACGTTCTTTAGCAGCAGCTAATTTATGTCACATGATTTTTTTTTACTTCATACATAAGCGACTTTGTTAATAAATGCTATCCGATGTTATTATATCCGCTAAACGTTTTATCACAAATCTTTTTGATTGAAAATTGTTTAATGCAAATTATCTAGTTCGTATATTATGTAGTTCGCTGTACTTAATAACTTTCCTTATAATCTGGAAGGGTGTTTAATATATATATTTCTTATTATAAAATTTGGAGTATGATATTTATTTAACAATAATTACAAAAGATGTATAGCCTAATTAATTTTTCTCATTTCGTGTGCGTAGTTAAACTTTTATAAAATGTAATTGTGGTTATATGTCTGGGCAAAGTGGGCTAATTCTTACATGATATTATATATTTTGTTATTATTATAATGAATTGTAACACTAGAGTAAACTTATTCTTTTTTAGTTCTGTTGATATTAAATTATCATTAATCTGTTGGCTACTTTCAAAAATAAGCATTATGTACTTACAATTATTTTCGTAATTTATTATGTTATTATTTCAATAGTGTAGATATGTTCAATGTCAGATTATCGTAGTGTCGTTTATTCTGCCGCTTTTAAATTTATATACATGTATAAAAAATGCGTGTCATGTGAGTCTAAGAATTACTGAATTTTACCAATATCGTCAGTGCATAGTCAACCAGCTACACACCGGCACATTCCAACCCAGTGGTTCATAGTCGGCAACGTCTGAATTGCAAACAACCGTCCGAAAATGTTCACAACACACTCTCAACGACATTATCTAATTCAAATGATTATTATCGATCGCTTTTCCTTTGGCTATTGGGCTTTTTTCTCTACTAAACGGATTTTCTCTGCCACGAGACGAACTCGCGTCACCCTATAGAAGCTAGAATATTGTTTACTATCACTTGGACTCTAGCCGTCTAATCTAGGCATGCTTCACACATCACTACTGTGGTATTGTAGACGTTAGTGTAATCTGGAGAGATCTTCTATGAGACACTTGGGATCTGTATTTAGTGAGTAGATTAGTCGTGTAAGTTATTTATGATTTGGTGAGTTATCTTAGGCGTCTAATCTAGACTATATTTTTTACTATATATATATATTATATTTTATTTTTCCCTCGAAATAACTGATATAATAAATTCGTGGTTCCATGTCCAACAACGGTTTTTTTGGTTAACTTTATCTTAAAAACAGCGATCGATTAATGGGAGTATACGATTTAGGATTAAAATACAAGTTGCCTTGCTCAATTTCTCTAAGCGAGACAGACAGAATTTATTAAAAATGAGGCATGAGGAATACAGTAGAGTGGGAGGGCAAAGCGGAAACACTATCAAAATCTCCGACGTCATCTGAGAAATTAGAACTCACATTCTCTGTTTGGCTGTGTGCCAGTCTACAGCGTTGAAATTGTTAATTATTGATCAGTTATCGGATAAAATGGATTTTTTATTGCGATGTCTATTATGATAATATATGTTATGGTTATAATATTGTGTTATTGTTTAAAATGGCATATTATATTAAATCTTACTTGACTGCCTGCCTGTAATACGGTTAACGGCTCATAGAAATATATTGCTCATTCTACGGTGTTCTCAATTGTTATTTTATTGTATATTAATAATATATATTATAAAAATGTTGTTATAGATAAATCTTAATCAATAGTAAGCGTCAATAATTTTATTTTTTAAATTTCAGTTGGACACGATACAACAGACAGTGGTATCGGTAAGATAGTTGATACTACTATTTGTTAAATTAATTTTATATCGAGCATGATAAAGTCAACATTATTCATTCATAGTTTGTGTTTAATTCAGTGCATTTCTGCCATGCTCTTACTACTAATAATACTACCATAATATAATAATTATACTATCACCTTTTAGACCGAATATTAATTTTTATTTTAATAATTTATAATATAAGAACGAATTAACTTGGTTTATGACTAAAATTTTTTATCTCGATAGGCCTATATATGTTACTTTTACATGTAATAATCCTTATATTTATAATAACACGTTATTATATCATTTGTTTAGTAACTATGCCAGTATCGGTTATATTTATTTGAAATATAGTATTGCGATAACATGTTTTCATATAAATAGTATATTTGTACCTAATTATTTTTTGGCATATTATGTATAATGCATTATTTAAATTAATTGTTTTACCACATTTAAATTAATGATTGAACTATATGTTGTTAAGGTACAGAAAATTTAAGTTTTGAAAGTTTATTATTTATATTATTTTCAAAGTTACATGTAAGCTTAGGCAGATATACATTATTTAAAAAAATATATTACCGTAATATTTGAGATACTTCTCTGAACAACTGATGATACTATAAAATGTATATTACTTATCATTTTATGTACACTGTTGCTGAATCTCAAATATAATTATTTTAATACGAGATCGTTAATTTCGTTAAAGTCTGTCTTGTTGAATGGTAACAGTAAAGACTAACCGTATTTATATTATTATTGCTTTGCATTGTCTGACTATAATAAGGCTGTCTATATTTACTAAAGTCACTGGCTTATGATGCATCTCAATTATGACGCACGTTTGCACGCTTCCCCCACCCCCTCCCTACCTGTCCCCGATGCCATATAGAGAGCACCCCAGCGCCCCGGTCCATGTCACCAGCTGTACAGATACAGCGAGCTGAGTCAGAACGGGTTGGACAAGAACAGGCCCAAGGTAAGACGGCTTACTCACTTGTCTTGTCGTCTGATCTTCTTTTATGTTACTTTTGATGTTTAGCTTTTGATGACATGCATGACGTATTGTTATTTATTATAAGGGTTGTTATTTAACCTTAGTTTAAAGTGGTGTATACATGGATCCATTCTACTAAATAACATTGAAATGTCGTAAATTAAACGCACTCATATTAATATACTGTAGTAATAAATTATAATATGTATAGTGCTTTTGAAGTGTATTATTAGTATTAAATTATAATAGTTGTCGCATTTATTTTAATATTGATTGGCAATATATTAGTTTCTTTATGTTTGTTGTACAGCTTCTTCCTGAGTCGCTAAGCTAAAAAGTTACTTATCAGTCTATATGTTAAACCTTTGTTTAATTATTTATTTAGTTTGATTACAAAATACTGTAAGAGGTGATTTTTGTTTCTTATTAGCCTTAAATTATAATATTGCTTGTCATTATATTTTCAGTGATGGCATTACAGTTTTTATTCTGTTATTCCATTCGGGATACTACCCAAATGGATTTGATATCTCAAACATTTAATTGGTATAATGTATAAAAGATGAAAGCACTAATTTTATTGTAACATCACCTCATATTTTGATACATGTAACATTATTAAACCTATAATAAGACTTTATTTGAAAACTGTCTAACGACTACATTGTTGCATTTGTAAACATATAGCTTTTATTTATTTTTCATTGATATTTGCCAAATAAAGGTGCAATAATATACGTTTGGCACTATGTGTGTTATGCTGCGGCTGTGAATTGTTAAGCGGTATTTTCAATTATGGTTCGAATGGATTTGTTGATTTTTTAACACTAGGTTTTTCATTTTTTTAAAGCGTTTAGATATGTTTTTATCTCCAAGTACCATACTTATACAGTAGTTTTTCCATTATTTTTTGTTGTTGTTTAGCTGGTTAAATTTTTATGCATTATATTTGAATTAATAGAAAGTTTAGGTAATATCTAAAAGTTGTAAATGTTATCGTGCTAATAATACCGACAGTCGTGGTTACATTAAAGAAGTTAATTATAGACCCATAATATTTTTTATCGTAAACTATTATAATAATAAGTTAATTTAATCAAATTTTTTAAAAATTATTATATACATTTAGCAAATTGTTAATGTAGTTAATTTCGAGTTGTATTATCCGTCACATATAATAAGACTATACTATAATACATATTTAATAAAAATAACTATAAAACAATACCGTTTTGCCCCTTTTTAGCATAACAATATAATGTGATCTAATAAAAATGGTCTTTTCGACATATTATTATGATTGTAGACGACATCTTTTGTCAACAGTAAGTTGATTGATTTTACAAATAGTAAGAGAGGAAGGAAGTCTACGTGATGTTAATAATAATTGTTACTATAGCTCTATCGATTCAGTTTTGTTCAGTTTGTGCCCATTGCCTGACTTGCACACATTATTCTCCAACACTGTTTTAAGCGGTTCGCAATGAAATGGTGACTCGTTCTGCGTCTGAGCGATATGGTAAGGAATTACTGTCGGTAACATTTGAGCTTTAGTTTATGTCCTTACATGCCGCAAAGCTTCGTTAACGATATCTGTCTATTCAGGAATATGTAAGTAAAATTATTTGTCTGCACAATTTTCTCACATTCACTCCTCAACCTTTTCAACATTTCAAAAGCCAATACTAATATTTAACTAAACATTAAAAAACAGCCAACGATCCCGATGCAACTTTCAAAAAGTTATTATTACAATTGTGCGTAAATTATTATGTATTTCATTACCTACAAAAGTAAATCCCAAAAGTAAAATTGTCCTGATTATCTGGGAGAACTGCATCATGTTTATATTTTAATTATAATGACTATTTGAACAGTTTAACGCAAACGAGCTGTAGTTTCCACTATATTTAGATAAATATATCATTGTTAATAATATATAAATCGATTGAAAATTGTTGCTTTTAAAAATGATTAATTATAAAAGTAAGTCAACTCACAAGAGTTTTGCTTTTTTAGCTACAGTCTATTATCATCATCACTAAAATAATTTATTCTCAAAGTTGCCAACTAATGTTTATTGAGTTTTAATTATGTCATTAATAATAATATTCCAATAATAGACTACAGATAATTTCTGAAAATTCTTAAACATAAGTGTAAATTGAGCACTCTGTGAAAACTACATTTAAATGCACAGGAATTGAAAATCGCTTAAATTATTATACTTATTAATAACACATTTGATCATAGAAACTATTAATAAGATTTAAAATCTATGTTTTTTAGTTTTAATTGTATCTTTAGCAAACCGAAATTTATAAACATTATGTGTTATGCAAGATTTATCGTAACACTTAAAATATATTATAATACATTGTTTTTAAATTTTCAATTAAATTAATGTTTTTAATTATAAATACAATTTCTTCCAATTATTACATGTTTTAAATGAATACTCATTATTTCCAATAAGTATTAAGTATGATAATGTTAACATGGCATGGCTCCCACAACTTCCTACGAAATTTGAAAATACAAATTCCATATATTATACTATATTAAAATGTTCTGCTCCATAAAAGGTATATAATTTCTTCCATCTGTTTTCTTGTTTCCCTTGCATTTTCACCTGTGAATAAATAGTAGAAGCTACATATAAAACTGGTTTTACTTGTATTTTTTGCATTATATTTTGCTAACGATATAATTTGGAGCAGCTAATATTTTTTAATTTTAACTAAGGAACAATTCCATTGAATTTCATCTTGTCCAACTCGTGTGAACTCCGGTTGGAAGATTTTTTCATTTTGATATTATTTATACTTTGGTTCTGACTTTTCGGATATCATTATTTATTATTTTATTTGGTGCTTATGCTGCCATTGTTTATTTATGTTATACTTCATTAATCATTTTCATACAAGGTTATGAAAAATATTTTCCATTTTTGCAATCACGATGGTAAGATTAGCTCTTACGTGTATATTATAAAATATCTTTTTACCAAGCGAGTCCTTCTTCCGGCTAATAGTATATATTAAATTATGTATAAAGAAACTTAGTAAAAAATATTCTTATAATAATCAAATAGACACATTTCAAATTTTTAATAATTTTAATTTGAAAACATAATCCCACACAAACCAAACACAATTGTTTACTGTTTGATGACGCTCATGTGTACTCATCGTTCTCGTAAGTTAACATTAACCGTACCCTCTATTATATGCTTTTTAAATCTATAAATTAACCTTCTACATTTTATTTAAAAATATGTAAATTCTATTAATTATTAAAAAAATTGTTATTAATTAAATTATCTGCTTATTAATAATATTATATATATGTATAATATATTATACGCATTCAAAATTTTATATCAGATTTTATTTATAATTAAATTTAATACTCGATAAAGGGCTTAACACGAATCCTTGTATGTAAAAAGAATTTTTAAGTTTATTTAAAATATTAATACCTTTTTATTGTTCTTTTTGTGTTTTTAAAATAATTTATTATTATTGGAAGTTTAGCTTTCTTTCGTCAATTTGGCAATGCTTGCTCTTCTGTTATGGTTGAAGTTTGATGTCATCGGCATATCGAATGTTAAAAATTGAATTCTTTTAGGGAGATATTGCAACCTTGTCTCGTTTCTTTGCCCATACCAAATTAAACGTAGTTAATTCTCCTGATTATTTATTTTATATTTTCGTTTCAATATTTAAAACATTTTGGCAGGCATTTGGTAGACTAAATAACATCATGAAAAGCACCCTTCCTACCTCTCTAAAAACGAAAGTATTTAATCA